>QLNU02005069.1:0-15736 GCA_006491805.2 Dysdera silvatica | reverse complement strand
GTCTATATTTCGTTTCAGTAGTCACATAGGCAGAGAATTATGACTCATCTAAATAAGTTACTGCAAAGGTCAGATGGGTGAATTTCATTATATTTAACAAAGCTTTAAATTTGTCTTTTAGCTGACACCAAAATTTTGATAGTGACTTTTTAGTTGAAAAATTCTTATCACAGAATCTAATGACAGATAAATTAAGTCCTCATATTGTTAAAGTATCAGACAAACTGGTTTTTCCGACACAGCAGATTTTCTTGAGTTTACAATCCAAAAGTTTTACTTAATTTCTTTGTCAAGTTCTTCCGGAAAATAAAGGCAAAATTTGACAGATGAACATAAGACTCATTTAAGATGTCTCCAGGTATGTGGGAATCTAGTTTTTATCTAAATTGTTTTACCATTTGTAAACTGTCTAGTTTTCGATGTTCCATTTATTCTGCCTAAAACTATTTTTGTCTAAACGCTTGTATTTTATCGATGGCTTTAGTAATAGGTACTGACTTTCCCTTGAAGAATGAGAAACTTCGTTCATAACGTTTTTAAAAATTTCTGATAAATAAGTCAATTTCATAAGAAAGTGCTTGCCATAGAATGTCTCCCAAAATGAAGTGGTCGCCAATTAGGGTAGCAACAAGGAAAAGGTGGAGAATTATATAAACCAGGGGTGTGCAAACTTTTTTTTGACCCACAACTTCTTTTATCTCTCATATATTGTCGACGGCTCCTAAGTATACAAAAATTATCAAAACACCTGTTAGAAACATTTTCGTATAATACGTCATGTAAAATGTTAGTCAACGTTGTCACGCAATTTGAATTATATGGGACCCTGAGTTCGATCCCCGGAATTGCTAACGGCGTCTTTTTTTAACAACTTTTCCTTGTCAAATAAAGACATCACCCATATAAATGAAAACAGAACATATAGGAACTGAGGAAACTAAGGGAACGAGACGTTTAAAACTGGTAGTTTGATGGTCATGAAAAATAAAGTATTTTTTCGTCACCATATGTAGCAGGGGTTTTCAAACCTTTTCATCCATGACTCCATTCTCCTCTCAGGAACTGTCGACGGTTTCCCAATGTAGAAAAATGTGCAAAACGCGCATTATAAATATTTTTATATAACATGTCATATAAAGTATTAGTCAACGTCGCGACGCCCTTGACTGAAATCAACACCACTCCAAAAAGCAGCAACGCACAGTATGAAAACCCCTGATATAAACAAACTGTCAGTCTTCGCCAAAATATTTGAAAACTGTGGTATAAAAGACTGATGATGAAGAAATTTATAAATAAATAGAAGTATTCTATATAGATATAAGTACGGCTTTAGGACAGAAAAGTCTGAAAAGAAACTACTAAGGACGGTGGTGTGCAAGAAGCACTTAAAAATAGAAAGTATGGAATAACTGTGTGTTTGTGTGTGTTTTGAACGAAGTGCTCCTATTAATCAATAGAAATATACTATTAAGAAAAATGAAGCATGATTGTTTAAGAGACAATCGAAAATAATATTTAAATAAAGAAAAAATAAGACAAATTTGAAGAAATAATTCAGGTTTTGGGATGTTAATGGCCGGATTCCTGAATTTGGTCTCCCAAGCACTGGATTTGTAATTGAAATCTAATCAATTTATTTGTATTCTTTTTGTATTACGAAATTAATGTAAAAGTATAAATAAAGATCATGTTGTACAGAATCTGCTTAGATTACGGAAAACTGGAGTATAGACAAGTTGAAAATCATTATAGAGTCAGATTTCACTGCACAATGAACAAATACCAGGGAGAGTTCAAGTATTCCGTACTCAATATTTTAGTCATTTTCAACCCCTCCCCCATAACAAGCAAGAAATTAATATTGGGTAACATAGGAAAATACGACGAATTACGCCAATAATTTACTTAAATACAATCTGTTCTGTGGCAAAACTGAATTAAACAATTAGAATATTTAGTTATTTATTTTTATTTATTACATAAATTTTTTATACTTTTCCACCATATACAACGTCATTAAAAATACAAATTTGATATAATTATTCACAACATATTATAAGTGAAATCTGTCTATAATTATTTCTTGCTATCTGGGCATATTTCATATAATGTTAATGATTATCGAACTACAAAGATAATTTGTTTTTTAGTGAATCTGTATACAGTAATAATTTTGCGCTTTTCAGACTTTAGCCATATGTTGTGCTCAATAACATTTTAATACAGTACAGCTTTCGACATTTAATTAATGATAATAAATGTAAAGGCGATACGCTGCACAATCTAATCTGAGAATTTCGAAATAAATTTTGTGCAAATATTTTTCCGACTCTGTTAATGCTGAATAATATTGTATATGTTCGTTCTTAGAATGAAGGGCCGAAATCAATCGAATGTATCTGAAGAAATATGTGTGATACATACCACCTAAGTAATTCTCTTAGTGAATACAAAGCTTTGAATATGTATTCTTCCATAAATATAGAGGTCTATTTGTATTTTGATGAAGAGTTACTAGTGCTTAGTAGTAGCACATGAATAAAAAGAGGCTGATGTATTTTGAGGCCGTAGGATTCAGCCTAGTTAGCTTATAAGTAAATCCGCCACTACCAATAAAAATATAATAGCGGAACTGAAACAAAATGTTGTGAAAGCGGAGAAGAAAGGGAGTATTCAACGGAATCATCACCTAGCTTAACTGTCGTAGATGCTGTTAAATTAATCGAAATATTGCAGCATTTCATTCCAAATATATATCTGAATTTCCTAGATTTTTTTAAAAAATACGGCACCGGTACTCTCTACATAAACCAAACAAATGGAAATATGCAATTACTTTTCTTTTTCATTAAATGCCAAATATTTCTTTGTATCCTTTAACTTAACTTTTCTAAATATTTAAAGATAAAACATTTTGTTTTACGTCTATATAACTTAATAATACATTACGTTTTCAGTTTTTATATATTATTTATTTTTCAGATTTTAATTTTATCCTTGTGTTCTAGCGCGTTGAGATTAATAGAATTGTAGTTAAAATACATTTATTAATTAAATGTATTTCCGAATGAATTAAATTAGAATTTTGTGATTTATGTTAATCTGTATTATTTATCTGCATTTATTTTTAATAATTTTTAAATATATTAATAAAAATAATATTGCGTCCAAATTACAGTCGAAATCGCATATATGCAACTCGCATATATATAAGCGAAAACCGCATATATGCAAAAAATATCGAGCCTCAAACTTTCTCCTATCTTCTTAATGTTACCTAAACCTGCTTAATTGCGATTTTACACATGCAAAAACCACATATATGCAAGTATTTTCGAAGCCAAACGAATATTTTATTATAGAATTTAAACCGGATATATGCAAAACAAGTTTTCATCCATAATAAATATGTAGCTGGCAGCCCTTTTCCAAGTTCCATTAACAGCTTATTTACGCCTTTGTTTACGTCTTTCTCCTCTTTCTGTGTTCGGAATCACTGTCAATTTTTTTTCGTCGGTCTGGTAAAGAAACTATTTCTACTCTAATGCTTTTTCAAGATTATTTAAGATCAAACAATTTTCATATGGAAAATGTTAATACTTCAACAAATAAAATCTTTAATCAGTTATCAGAAAGTTCATGCATACAATGGAAATTAACTGATTTTTTCACTAATGCAATGCATATGTTTATGTAAGCACTACTACATTACTTCCTGTTATTTTTATTAATAGATTTATTAATAGTACTGTACATTATAAATATTGAAATAAATAATGTATATGATTTATAAATTTAGAAATACGAATATCTAATTTAATAACAAAATACTATAAAAATGTAATGAGCAAATTATTTGAACCCAATAGTCCAGATAATACTGCTTGTATTGTACCCGTTTATATGCGAAACCCGCTTATATGCATAGGATTTCGTTGACGCACCCATTTGCATATATGCGGTTTCAACTGTATAACTGATTTTCATAATAGATTGTGTTTGATTCAACCTTGTCTTTAAGGATAAACTGTCTATAATTATACCTTTTCCCGGTTCCTAGAATATTGTTACAGACAGAGTTCACTGCTTCATATACATTATACTCTACTTTGTACATTATTGTTCAAAATAATCTCATTCTTAACTATAATTAACAATTATAGGTAAAATGACAATTAAAAATCACAGTTATTGAATATTATGAGATAATTAGGAACCATAATTATTGAATATTAGGAGACAATTAAAAATCACAATATTTGATTTAATCAATGATAATAAAAATTAATACGATATTATTTAATTAGACATAGAGTAAAATCATATAAAGTGACCACGATATTTTCCGGTATTTTGCATATTTTGCCGAAGTGCAACGTTTTCTATAATTGTCCAATCGAAAGGAATTACGTCCATTTTGAGATGTTTGAGATTGTAATTATTCAATAGTTCTTTTATAACCAAAATTATATGTATTAACAATATGTAAATTTTGGCATGATAGACAATATAATAAGAAATAACTCAAAAAATTTATCACAAGATGAAACGTAGCACCCTAAATGACAATAATTCGATCGAGATCAAAATGCTCATAAACAAACAAGAATTGCGGAATCAAAGCAAACTGGTGTGAGTTTTGTGTTCTTCTTTTAAGTGTATGCGTGTGTTCTTTATGAAAAAAATAAAAGTGTCTGCAGCATTCACATAGTATTCAAGGATCATAGTGATACTTTTCAGTTATTTTACACCTTTTGGACCTTAAGAACAGAGGATGCATCGCGCATTATTGTAATCGGCTTATAGGAACTTTTTATTACGCAATAATGAGGAGTATACACACTTTCTCGCATGCTAAAAGTTTTCCACAGGTTCACACTCACACTAGAGAAAAAAATTCCATGAATTTTCCGACAAACTTTTCTAACCAATCGTAAACAAAATTTTGTATTGAACTTCGGTTTTGAGGAAAATAGCTTCACATTCGCAGGAAATTCAACTATGACGTGGAATGAAGTGGAAACTCATTTCTTTTTATTTAATGCCGTATAAAAAATCCGAAGGAATTTGGGAGGTTGCTTTTGAAAAACAGGTGACCAAACCTAGGGAGAAATCATGCTGCCTTCGATACCCCTTAAAGTTTTTCCTGAAAAATTCATTTTCTCTTCTTACAAAAGTCTTTTGTCTGCATTATCCGATGAGCCGTACGCATTTAGCGAGTATTTAACATTGAATATATCCATATCTCAGACGGAGAAACGAATTTGTCTTCACTAAATTAAATTAGTGAATTAAAATTAAATTAGTGAATTAAAATTAAATTAGTGAATTAAAATTAAATTAGTGAATTAAAATTAAATTAGTGAATTAAAATTAAATTAGTAAATTACATTAAATAGATCTTATTTTTCTGAAAACGATGCATATTTTTTCACATTTTTTTAAAAAGAATATTTAATTTTTAAATCCATTTTTAAAAAGTAATTGAAATCCACGACTTCAGTCCTTATTCTCCCCTAATAATTTAAATTAAAAAGTCCACTCTTATATGCCAAGGTTAAAAAATAAAGCATTTTTTCAAAACTTGTGATATTTAACTCGAATTCTAAACAGAAAGGCAAGTCTCTTAAAATTACACATAACTGGCATTTGTATTTTTAGGAAATTTTGGCGGGACGCTCCTTACATTTATTCATAATAAAAACAAATAAAACTGCGGAAAATTTTCTGGGGGGGGGAGCAGTCAGCCTTCTAGGATAGCCGGCCCTCCCCGGAACCCACCTAGTTACGCCTATGATGGGTTTACATATGAGTATTTCTATGGGGGCTGAGAAAAATTATTACCTCCTTCTCAAAGTTGTTAGACATCTTAGTGAATGTACAAGATACTGAAAAAATACAAAAATAATTGATATTGCTTGTCAATTACTAATGAATTAAAAAGTACCTCATTTTAAAATGTGACTGTATAACTTTTGAAAGTAAATTCACAGCAGAATCGGGCAAATCAAATTTTTAAATGTCTAGGGAGGGGCTCGAGCCCCCCTCTTCTTCCCCCATACGGGCGCCCATGGCCTATAACATGTATACTTTGTAAACCAGTTTTATTACAGTTATAGTTACTAGTAATATTTATATATGGATTAAATATTTACGCAAATGCAACAATATATTTAAATAATTAAATATTCAGCTGTGATTACATGTATTTTATATCTTTTACACGTAGTGTGCCTGTCATGCATCCTAGTATTGTAGTTCTGTCAGGGCGGCTATCACTTCCTATGTGTTGGTTTTATTACTTCTTGTGTCTTACGTAAGCATGGTTCAGACTCCCCCCTCCCCGTTGTCAGCAAAAATAAGCCAATCTCAATAAATTGATCTCGCCAATCATATATCGCAAGTAAGCAAACGAATAACCAGAAGAAACTTTGAAGGGAGGCTAGCGTGCTCGCTTTTTTTTTTTTTTCCGAAACAGCTGACTCGTGAGATCAGTGAAAACTTCTAAAAGTGGCTCGCTATCCTCAAACTAGAGCTGTTTTTGTTTAAGAGACAAAGAGACGCCGTTTTCATCCTGGATCAGGACGGCAAAAGACACTCCTGTTCGGTGGCATTTGTTACCCCGTACGGGAAACAACAATGAATTTAAAAATATAGAAAAAAACAAAATAAAATGGAAATATAATCTAAGAAGTATAACAACCATAAGAGTATTGTTTGAGGTTATGTTTAAAAATATTTTTATTGAATTTAACTTACAAATGTGATTTTGGCGATTAAAGTTGTGGACTGTATAAATTTATGACGAAATTATCCTAAATACAAATAAAGGTTTATAAACTTAATTTTAAAACATACACGGTATTAAAACATGTCGAGGCCGAAGTTGAAAGTTTTTTGTGGAGAAGGAAAATATAGAAACTTATGTGGATGAAAATTATGGATATATTACAATACAGTTGAACCTCGTCAAAACGAATACGATTAAGACGAATTGCTTTTAATACGAACCGTTTTATGAAGTCCAGTCAAATTGAATAGGAATTCCCATGTACTTTTTCCTTTAAACTCGGTTAAGGCGAAATACCGTTTACCACGAACTGATTATCAATGGCCCTTGGAAAATTTCTTCCGCTTAGTACGAACAAAACGCACTTTATAATATCAAATCTTATTGATAATTTCAACAGAATGTGATTGTCAGACTAAACATGCGGGCGTGGCGACTGTTATATACAATTGCAGAATAAATATTTCCTGTTGGCATTTACATGCGATAAGGACGGAAAAGTATTTTCTGTTACCATAAATTTGTTAAAAATGGCATAGATGACATCATAACAGAAGAAAGGGTCGAATTTATATAACCCCATACACGAGATTTCAACGTTCTTGATGCAGTTATTTTGCAGATGACTGTGTTCTCGACGCACTTACTGGTTTACTTTAATGAATTTTCTCCCAAACACAATATATCATACGACTGCAAATTAACGAACAATAGTATAAATTAACCAAATTTTTGTCGTAAATTGTCTTTAAATCTTTTTACAATTCATACGCCTTTATTCATTTTACTGGAAACTTTATTTATTTGGCTGTTTCAATTTCATTTATTTGGTAATATAAATATTATACCCAGAAATTCAGTTCGTTAAACTCCCTTGGCCTTCTTTAATTCAAGTTTAATTTTATATATTGTCTAATTTTATGCTTATATGTTTATTTTCATTTGAAAATATAATTAGCTTTATCTCATCCACATTTGCCTTCACTATATCAGAGAACCATTTAATACATTTTTTTTTCTTCACTCTTTATTCTATCCATTGCTGTTTTAAATTTCTACGCGATATTATAATACTAGTGTCATATCAGCAAACAACATCATATTTGCAATAGCATATTGAATAGATCATTCAAAAAATGGAGTTATGATAAAGGTCCACATACAATATTCGTGATCCGTGCAAGGTCATATTCAGTAATAAGTACGTAAACTTTCTTTACCCTTATGAAAAACTTGTTCTATTTGTTAGACAATTTTTTATTGCATTATTTATCTTACCACTGTCACCATAATTTTTCTTCTTTTCTAATAATATGTCTCTACTACCTATATAAAACGGTTTGTTCAGAAAAAAAAAGTTATCGTAAGCTTTTTATTTTCAAGTGCTTTTTGCAATACTCACTGTCCTTAGTAGTGGCCCTTCTCTGTAGATTTTCCAGTCCTAAAACCATACTGATATCTGTATAGAGTACAATATCTATTTATAAATTCCATCATCAACCTTTTATAAAACAGTTTTCAAATATTTTGGCGAAGACCAACAATACACATATTTGTTTATATCAGGGTTTTTTAAACTGCGCGTCAGTGCTCCTTGGAACGTCGCAGATTTTGGTCAAGGGCGTCGCCAATGTTGTCAAATGTTTCTGTCATCCGGTTTAATACTTACGTAGGTGCTAGGTGAAAATATAATCGCCCTTATGCCAAAGATACGCAAAATTAATTCATTCAAATTAATTAATAGTCAAGAAAATTAATATTCAATAAGTATAAATTGCAGCACTAAAAACAGTGTAGTAAATTGTCTGCCTAATGATGTGTCGGCGAAACGACCTTGTCGGTGAAATGACGTGTTTGCGAAACGACCTGTCGGCGAAATGACGTGTCGGTGAAATGACCCTGTCGGCGGAATGACCCTGTCGGCGGAATGACATGTCGGCGAAACAACCCTGTCGGCGAAATGACCTGTCGGCGAAGTGGTGTCGGTGAAGTGATTGTCGGCGAATTGAACCGGACTCTGGATGATGATGTCTTGTATTGACTGTTAAAAGCATTTAAAAGTCAATGAATTGGTGTAAAGTAGCAAACTACGTGCTTCCATAAATTAACAGTCGTCTATGAAGAAAACTATACTTTTTTTTTCGCTATTTCTACTTAAAAAATTAGCGGAGGAACGATACTACACCAGCGTGTTAACATGCGTCAAATTCGTTTGATTTGTAATCACCAAGATGGAGGGTGCCCCCCTTCGCGCGACTTCCCATTTTCACTTCGAAGCTCCCTCCTGTCTGTTTAATACTCGAAGGTCCCTACGTTAGCGCCATTGTGTGTGACGTCATTTGTATGGCGCTATTCGTCGTTGCACGTACAAGCTTTGTTCTTTGTTAGAAATTAGAACCAGTAATAGTCGGTCGTTTGCGATATCGTTATCCATTATGACTAAACGGTACAGTAATTTAAAGTTTTTACTATTTTGTACTCGTCCGTTATTTGTAGAATATATGAAGCCGCAAACACGTTTCGGTACTTCCTTATTATAAAGCGACCTCCGAAATCATTTGGTGATTTTAGGATTACGCCAAGATACGCCTATGATATCGCCAAGGTGTATGTAAATGAGTATTGTGTTGCAATTAATATTTTTCACGCAATTAAGTACAATTACCTGGATCACAGGGTCCGAACTCGGAACGCTCATCGCTTCGCGACCGTTCCTATCGCATTCGATGTGCGCTGCCTGAATCGGTAGGTTATGGCCATTTTCACATACTTGTTTCGTAGGTAAAAGCCCTCTTTCTTGAAGAAATTATATTGCATCCACCTCGTTTTTCGGTAATTTGAAAATTGTTATTCGCATATTAACAAAAAAAAAAGGGATTATTAAAAAAGAAACAACGCGAATATGAGAACCGCAGCTCAAATTTCACACCATGTAAACAACTGAAGACGCCCGATTTTGGCGATCAGTACAGTACCTTGGCGACAATCTCTGTGGCCGCTATAATAAGGATTGTTTGGCTTTTTTATGGCGCAAGAGCATCTGGGCTATACTGCGCCAAACTAATAAGGAAGTGCCCACGTTTCAATTTATTAGTTTGTGTTTTATGACCATTAATTGACACTTTTAACTTTTTAGAGTAAGAAAGCTGCCAGCCTTCCTAGCGGAAGATGGGAGGCCCGCAGGGGACTTAATCATTAAACTTGAACAAGAAGTAAGCATATTTTAAAATTTGTGTATAACACAATTTTTGTCTCTCTATTTTCTTTTTTAACTTCTATTTTCTTCGGATGTAAAGGACACCCACACGTGCGTTCGCCATCTTTTACATTTTCGATGGACACAGTTGAAACCACCTTTGCTCAACTCAGTTTTTTAGTCTTACATTTGTAGTATATTCGTACCAGGTTTCCTCTTGAAGTGCGGTATGGGCTTCCGTTTCGGCGAATGTTTCCTTCCATACATTTTTTTGACCAAAATACAATTATCCCCTATGTGCTTCGTTGCCAAGGCCCGGCAACCTCCTTCCTGGATTATGTCATCACACGTTCACTTCCTAACTGCCATGTTTTTTTTTAAGGAGTAATTACCTTTTATACTGAGTTTACTACCTATTATACCCTTTTATTATTTGACTCTACTGCACAAAAATCCCCCCCCCCCCTTTAAATCTAGTCTGTATTTCCAAAAATTGGCAATTGACACAAAGTGACTAGCCGCCATATTGTTTACGCCTGTTTTTGGGGATTTTTGTCCTATGAGTCGTGAAAAGTTGTTTATGGTGTTTTTTACGATTTTTAAGATCCTCCCCTTTCCTCCTCTTTCCTTTCTTTTTCCCTTCTTAAATTAACACATATCGTACCTTGCATACGTACGTAATCCATAAAAAAAAAAAAAATGCTCAGACATTTTCACTACAACGAACACAACCAGATTAGCGAGCAATGTGAAGCAATCACTAAATTAAATGGTGTTTCAAACCAGTTATCACTGCATTACACATGCGTATGTGACGCCAGACTTCGTTCTAGTAATGCTGAAACACGCTGTAAATTAGCTATATCTGCTAAAAAAAGCTAGGTTTTCTAAAATATTAGCTAGATCTACTATAATACCTCCGCTAAAATATTGTGCATTTGTGCAGGCCTGATACTGTTAACAGACGGGTTAGTCCATTGCAGTTTAGGGAAGGGCGTCTTGCTGAAACTGGTTTTTTGTGCAGGAGAAAGCAGTTCCTCCAAGACGCCCTTCCCTAAACTGCAATGGACTAACCCGTCTGCTAACGGTATCACGCGCAAACCGAACGCGAATGCACAGTACCTTTCCTAAAATACCACTTCTCAGATATCTCCAAAATACCTCCCCTAAAATTCCTTTCCAAAAATTCGTCCTCTATAATACCAGCTCTAAAATACTTCCTCTAAAGTACCTTTTCTAAAATACCTCCTCCAAAATGCGTCCTTTAATGTACCTTCTCTACAATACCTCTAAAATATCTCCTCTGAGCTAATTTCTCTTCTTGTCAGATGTTAGTTTTCTAGCCAAGTACATATTATTGTGAGGGAAACGCTGATACCAATTTTGGCGAAGTCCGCACAGAAGGATTACTCTCTGGCCGATCTGCTTTCCCGCTACGGGCTAGTGACTCTGTTGCGTTACAAATCCATCTAGTGCAATTTTTAGCGGTTTCTAGCAGAAAGTGGGGTGAGTGGGTGACGTCTCATGCCATGACCCCTATTCTAACAAAAAAAGTCCTTAAGCATCTGATTTTTTATGGCTTTCGGAATCATTTCAGTGACAGTCCGGAATTCGTACTGTAGTGCAATTTTCCCGTAAAAAAAAAGTCGAAAAGTCGCTGTGGGCGGGGTTGTGATGTCAGACGGAACGTCGCATGTGCATTGTCTTCTTATGAGGCGCTAGGCCTAACGTGGATGACGCATTGTACTGGCAGTATAGGATAAGAAGTGAAAATGTGCATAATAGAGCTAGGTTCGTTGAAAGCAACTTTAATATGATTGAGGCGTTGTCTTTGATGTATTTATGGTGATACAAAGCGATGACAAGGGATGCCGTAAAAACAATATTCCTGCCACCACAAACATCTGGCCAAGAAAATAAAGGTTAGTACTCCTTTTTTTTAAGTCCGCTGAATGTAAAAAGGGGTTGTGGAGGAGGCAGAGGGAAGGGGAATAAGAGGAAGAGCAAAGTGGAGAAGCAGGAAGAGAAAGTATGTAGGGGAGGACAATGAGCGAAAGGGAAAAGCAGGAAAAGTGACGAGGTGGAGCCTTGTAACATGACATAAACAACATGGTGGCAAGTCCTGACACCGTTGCCATATGTAAAACACTTCATACTAAAAAACACTGCGGGACGAATTATGTACTAGCGCCACCATTTCCTCCACTTAGTCTTTGTTACGCTACCTCCACATATACTCTGCGAAGTTAGTCAAATACCTTTTCATTGCCGACATTGCGATGCTCTACGTTACCCCTCATACTTCCTCTCCCCCTACCTGCGAAGTATGAGTCAGAGTTCTCCTCGATACCTCCTCTCCATCCCAAACATGCTTTCAATTCTAATCCGTGAAAAAAAAAATATTTTAAATGTTCGCTCATCTTATCGGTACGTCACAAAATCCACCGCCATGAAACGCATCCAACACACAACAATAACTGAATGGACGCTACGACACGACAATGACTACCCTATGCATGTGCACATTTTTTATGCCCCACAAAACTTTCCGTCCGTTTTGAGAGTATATCTCGCCTTATCTGGCGCAGAATGACCTTCACTGTCCTCGCACCACAAAAATACAACCAACCATTTAAGAGTATAGCATTAGTTTTGGCCACAAAACAAGAGGTACAGTGAATGCCATAAGTATTTGTACACCTGCAGTGTGTTCTATTTAAGAAACTGCTGTATAATAATTGTTAGATGTAGAGATATGGGACAAATGTCATCACAATTAATATAAATTTTTGTATTTTCTTCATAAAAAAGTAAAAAAAAATATATACATGCACTGCAAATAACAACAAGAAATGAACAAACACATAGCTCATGTGTCAAAAATAGTCGTACACTAATTGTTTTTTGGTCAGAAAATTCATTAATAAAATAATAATTCATTCTTAATATTTCGTTGGGTTCCCTTTGGCTTTAATCACAGCTTTCATGCGTTTTGGCAACGAATCCACTAAATTTTTGGTGATATCCGTTGAAATGGATGTCCATTCCTCGAGAAGGGCAATTTTTATATCATTTTTATTTGATATGCGTCGTTTTCTCATCCGCGAGTCCAGAATGCTCCATAAACGTTCTATAGCGTTAATGTCATGTGATTGTGGAAGGGTATTTAGCTGTTTTGGAGTATTGTAAAGGAGCCACAGCTTTGTATTATACGCAGTATGTTTCGGGTCGTTATCTTGCTGAAAGGTAAAGTTATTTTGAAGACCTATTTGAGCATCACTAAGACCCAAATTTTCCTTCAGAATGTTAATATACATTCTGTGGTCCATGATTCCGTCGATAATGTGCAATTTTCCCACTCCCTCTGCACTCGTACAGCCCCAAACTTGCACACTTCCACCTCCATGTTTGACTGTTGGACACAGGTTCGTCGGTTGAAGCTCGGCGTTCTTTTACGCCATACCATTTGCCTGCTAGCTGATCCAAACATATTAAATTTGCTCTCATCAGAGAATATAACTCTATTCCAAAAGTCAGGACCTTTATCAACATGTTCTTTTGCGAATTGCAAACGCTTCTTTCTGTTTACCTTTGACACGAAAAACTTCTTACGAGCTACACGTCCATCGTACCCTGCATTTTTGAAAACGCGGCGCACCGTGCTTTCTAGTAGTGACACACCTTGATTCAGCAGCTCTTTTCTTACCTTTGGAGCACTTAATTTTGGATTTTCTTAATTACTCTCACAATTAAACGTTTGTGCTTTTCAGTCGGTTTTTGTGGACGTCCACTTCGCGGCATATTTTGAATCGTATTTCTTTGACAATGACTGTCAATTATGGATTGGACTGTAGAACGAGGTCTGCCGACGAGCTGTGCAATCTCTCTCGTAAAGATTTACACTGGTTATGGAGCCTCATTACGAGCTTTCGTTCCGCCACACTTGTTTCTTTATTTCTACAACTCATTTTCGCATACTTTCTGCAGAAATGATAGTAAACGGGTTTATTGTTCATTGGTTTTTAAATGAAATCGGTGCAGTCCCGCAGACCGCTTCGGGTGCGCAAACAACGTCTCAGTTCTATCATTTTAGGACAGACTTTTGTATGTACGAATATTTTTGACATGTGAACTGTGAATAATTTTGATACTAATTTATTGTAATTTGCAGTATTATGTACATAGTTTTAAGTTTTTTAGTTGAAAATAAATTATATTTTCATGGCAATCATGATGGCGTTTGTCCTGTTTAAATACATCTAATAGTTATTATACAGCTACTTAAATAGAACACATGCAGGTGTATGAATACTTATGGCATTCACTGTGTACATCTGTACTGTGCTTAGTTTTCTTACTTGCATTCAGTTTTTCTCCTACTTTTTAATACATTTTTCCCTAGATTTAAATTCCAACTTTTTTTTTTTTTTTTTTTAAATAATTATTTTAGTGAGTTTTTTCCTGTTTTTGGTATGAGTGCTTGTCTTTGTTGTCAATTGCAACAACTTTCTTCTCAGGTTTGAAACCGCATCGTCATCAATAATAATCTGTGAGTTCAGTCTGAATTTTTAAAAATGGGTGGTGGTGGTGGATTTTTTTTTTTTTAGTCTGAATTTTAAAAAAACTTAGTGACAGTTAAGAGCTTTAAAATTTTCCTTTAAAGCACTGTGCCATTAGATGGTTGGAAAATGTTCCATCATTAGAGAGAGCTTTGCTTGCTTTTAATGATGTGAAATAATTTGTTTAGAATAAGAAATCAATACAGATACATTCAAAAATGTGTTGTGTCAAATGAAAGATAAGTTCATGAAATGCAAATTAGCGGTTTTTAAAACTTTATCAATGCAATGTGAAGTCTTTTTAAGGAAATATCAAACCTCAAGCCCGCTTGCACCTTTTTTATTCTCAGATTTGCAGATCCTTGTGAGAAATCTCATGGAACTTTTCGTAAAATCTAATAAGCTACATGCTACAGTAAGTAAGCTCAACGTCTTTGATCTGAGAGACACAGATAATTTACGTGAACTCAAATATGTTTATATTGGTTTCCAAGCAAAAAAACTTTTGAAAGAAGTAGCCTCATCTGAAGTTGAGCTTCTTAATTTTAAAGAAGATCGTCAAAAATTTTTGATTGCAATGACAGAAAAGATACTAGAGAGAAGCCCTTTAAAGTATACAGTTGTTCAAGGATTGTGCTAGAAAAAGAGAAACACAGGGAAAATAAAAAAATTAGAAGAACAAAGGGAGATCCTGAAACTGAAATCTCAACAGGAGGAAGGCATGATCTAAAGAAAAATTGAAACTTTGGAAAAACAAGTTTAACAGTAAAATGAATTTGACTTTCAGGATAAGCCTGTTCAATCGTATCTGTTGTAAAATAATTCCAGTTTAAAATGCTTTAAATGTAATCATTACATTATTGTAACAAAAGAAAACGGAGTATAGGGTTAGGTAGCTGGGATGGTGAAGGACATAATAAAAAATGTTTATATTAAAATTATGTTTTGTTTAACCTATTAAAGAACACTTACATTATAGTAACATGCATAATAACTACCTTAATTAGTAAATTATTATAATACTGTAATGACATTTAAATGTCATTACAGTAACTATAACCTATTGTTAATGGTAATGTGTGCATTAGCATTTTAGTTGTAAATATGGGCATGTATGTTTAAGGACCGTGGTGGTCAGGGAAAATGATTTAAAAATTTTTGTTACAACCATGTACTTACAAAAGAATT
>QLNU02005064.1:45252-78340 GCA_006491805.2 Dysdera silvatica | reverse complement strand
CCGACCAAGAGGTTGAAGAATTTTATGAAGAAATCAAACAGTTACACACCAAAGGGAAACAACATATCAAGCTCATCATGGGGGATTTCAATGCAAGAATTGGACAACAGGAACAAGGAGAGACATCGGTTGGTAAATACGGATATGGGGAAAGGAATGAACGTGGCGATCAACTCATCGAATTTGCAGAAGCTGAAAATCTTAGCATCATGAATTCATTTTTTAAGAAGAAACCGCAAAGAAAATGGACATGGAAACACCCCAATGGAGGAACTAGCGAAATTGACTATATCCTGGCAAACAAGAAATCAATTATTGAAGATTGCAGCGTACTGAACAGATTTAATACTGGAAGTGATCATCGAATGGTGAGATGTAAAATGCACTTAAATACTAAATTAGAAAGACAGAAGCTCATTAGGAAACAAGTAAGTAAGAGGGTGGATCTAATGAAACTGAAAGTAAATACCGAGGCATTCAAGTTGGAATTAAAAAATCGCTTTTCTGCACTGGAAGGACTTATTGAAGAAAGTGATATCTCAGAAGCAAATGAAAACATTGTTAAGACAATAGTTGAAACTGCTGGGGAAATTGGTGGTGTAACCTGTAAAAAGCACAATAGCAAATTATCTGAGAAGACGAAACAGCTCATGAAAAGGCGAAGAGATATGAAGGTGGACAATCGAAATACCAGTTCCAGGATTGAGTACATAGATCGAGTATGTGAACTTTGCAGAGCAAAAACATGAAAGAAGATATAGAAAACGCAACTGTTAGTTCGTAAGGAAGGCCATTGAAAGTAACAGAGCTTTGTTAAAGGAAGTTTGTCTGTTGGGAAGAAACACATCATTGCATTAAAAGGAGAGGATGGCACCGTAACAAGAAATAGGGAAGAAATACTTAGAAGAGTTGAAGAATTCTACAAAAAACTATATGAAAGTAACAGTGAATTAAACGAAGACACTGAAATAGTCGAAGGAACAGCTCCTAAAATCTTAAAAGAAGAAGTTTCATTTGCAATAAAAAGCATGAAGAAAGGAAGAGCCCCTGGTGATGATGGTATTACATTAGATATCCTAAAAGAAGCTGGAGAATATGTAGAAGACATACTTGCAAAATTCTTTACCAAATGTCTTAACAGCGGTAACATACCAAACCAATGGGATTCTGCAACAGTAATTCTTTTGCATAAAAAAGGTGATAAAGAGGATTTAAAAAATTACCGACCAATTAGCTTGTTACCTGCTATTTATAAAATCTTCACAAAAGTGCTAACACATCGCCTGCAGAAAAAATTAGATGCAGCTCAACCAAGAGAACAAGCTGGATTTCGAAGTGGATTCAGTACAGTGGACCATATTCAAGTATTAAGAGAATTAATTGAAAGAACACATGAATATGAACTTCCATTGTGTGTTGCATTTATTGACTATGAGAAGGCCTTTGACTCTATAAAAACATCAGCAGTCATCAACTCTTTAAGATCAACAGACATTGAGGATGTGTACATTGACATGGTGAAACGTGTGTATAAAAATGCAAGTGCAAAATTTCGGTTACATAAAGATACCAAAACTATTAAAATTGGTAAAGGTGTGAGGCAGGGAGATACCATTTCTCCAAAACTTTTTACTTCAGCTTTACAGATGATTTTTCATCAAATAAATTGGAATAACAGGGGAATAAAAATAAATGGTGAATATTTAAATCATTTGCGGTTTGCTGATGACATTGTTATTTTTTCAACGAACCCATCAGAACTCCAAGACATGGTACAGGAGCTCTCAACTAGAAGTAAAGAAGTTGGACTCAAGATGAACCTACAAAAAACTAAAATCATGTTCAATAATTTCGTAGAGGAAACAAAAGTACAAGTTGACAACATTGAGCTAGAAATTGCTGATTCATATATTTACCTTGGCCAGCTGATTTCAATGGATGGCAACATTATGAAAGAACTCAACAGACGTATTAAACTTGGCTGGAGTGCATTTGGAAGAAACAGTTTTATCCTGAAGGGGAAATTGCCTTTATGTCTAAAAAGAAAAGTCTTCAACCAGTGTGTATTGCCAGTCCTCTCTTATGGATCAGAGACATGGAGTCTAACAGTTGGAGCAATACGAAAGTTACAGACAACGCAAAGGAGCATGGAGAGGTGCATGCTTGGAATAACTAGGAGAGATCGAAAAAGAAACACTTGGGTGAGAGAGCAAACTAGAGTAGAGGACATCATTGTTAAAGTAAAAGGACTGAAATGGCGATGGGCTGGGCATATTGCAAGAAGAACTGATCAACGATGGACAACAGAAATTCTGAACTGGATTCCAAGAGACCACCGAAGACCTAGAAAACGTCCTCAAACTAGATGGGTGGATGAAATAAGAAAAGAGGTTGGGGTGACGTGGAAACGAATGGCCCAGGATAGACTTGTGTGGAAAGCATTTGGAGAGACCTTCATCCAGCAGTGGATAGATAATGGTTGAATATGATGATGATGATATATATATATATACACACACAAGTTAATTTTCTTAAAAGGGGTCCACAAAAAGTTATTGCGGTGGGCTCCGAGATTTTCAATTACCTCCTTCAACATGACTATCTATCTATCTCCAAACGGTGGAAAATAAAGAAATATTTATTTCAAGAAAACACGGTAATATGTCTTCAAATTTTGGCAGTAGATTTTGTTTATCATTTTTCTGTGCTGCATTAAAGATTTTTCTAAGAGATTGCAAAATGTAATTAGCAAGGAACTAATGGCTCTAACTAGAAGAAGGAAGTAAAATTCTGAAACAGAAATTTTCATTTGCTTTTATCGTTGTAAGGAAATCAAACAATATTATGGGAAGACACATGTTTTCATACTCTACTCATTATGTAAGCTATTTTTCGTTGATCACAAATTGCTGACAATTACGTGGTACTATTGGAGTTAGCAATAAGATACATAAAATTATTTTATAATAACTTCGTTTCTTTCGACAACCACTTCTGTGAGAGTGCTGTTCTTCCTTCAAAAAGCTGATCTTTATCCTCGGTCATTGGACACCGATCCGACATTATCTGGAAATACAGTGCCTATAGCACGGCTAACGTTTTCAACATTCACATATGCACACGCACACTACTTTATTGCTTACATTTATGGAAATTGAATAAAATTCACCGCATTTGTTCGAAATCAATTATGCAAATTGCAATGTATTTATTATAGCTTCAACACTTGTGCAAAGGGCACGTAAATTTTTCATTTAAAATTCAGAATTATTTTAAAAGTATGTGTACGTTTTTTAATAGAAAGGAAACTAACTGCCTTTAGTATTAAACTTGCAACTGTAACTGTCTTTAGCAAACTGAATTTAGCAATATTATATTATATTATCCTAATTTCCGCTTTATGTTTTATTATAATATAAAATATCTTTTCTTCTTGTGCTTCTATAAAATAACACTTTTAATTATAGCAATTTAAGGACATTAGAGCATTATCTTTGTAGTATTTTAGTTTTAACCGTAGCTCTTATTTTCGTATATAGCCATGGTTAAAAAAATATCCAGCTTTATTGTATTGTCAAAATACTTGTAGGCACCTATCTGCTATTCGGCTCTGAGTGCAAATGGTAATAGGAGAGAGCAGCTTCCAATATCCGTTCTACTTATGAGGCATAAGTAAGCAAAAGTAAAGCACTATCGATAAATTATATCGATATGAAGATAATATCAATAACTTTGTGAAGGGCTTATATAATTGCCTTCAGAAGTAAACCAAATCAAAAAGTCTTACTTTCGTTTTTCTTACACAATTATATTTTAGGGGGAAGAACTTAACCCATACTCATATATATATATGGCCTGCAAAAGGGTTGCTGGTATCTAACTGGAAGGAGACCCACACGCTGAACGTATGTGACGATGTGTGGAACCGGCCAGGCCAGTAACCTAGTGTCCTACCCCGCCTTCAAGTGGTGCAGGCTGAGCTTTCTATTTATGTGGCAAATTAATATTTGCTACACGGATAGAAAGGCGGAAGGGGAGGGCTAATTCACCAACCCGTCTAGCCAGCGTGGTGAAATTATGGCTAATTCCTCCATTATGTTGACACACCAGAAACCATGGCCCCTAGTCTCCAGGTGCTGGAGTGCTCCTGATCAAGGCAGCGGTCAGTGTGGCATGAAAGCAGGGGGTGCTAAGAATCACTGGAATGGCCCAGGCTGCCGTTTGTTATTGACCTTGGCTACGTTTAATGGACGATCCCTTGCTTCTGAAGCAAAACTTCAGGAATTGGAAGAGGAACTAGACAAGATCAAATGGGACATTGTAGGACTCAGTGAAATTAGAAGAAAAGGTGAAGAGTTGGTGGAACTGAAAAGCGGACATTTGTTTTACTATAGAGGAACGGAAACTGGAAGAACAAGTGGTGTTGGCTTCTTAATCAACAAAAGAATTAAAGACTGTCTTCTGGAAGTTGAAAGTACATCAGATCGAGCAGCGAGGCTTGTTGTTCAACTAACCCAGCGATACCAACTTCAAATAGTACAGGTATATGCACCAACATCAAGCCATACCGACGAAGAGGTTGAAGAATTTTATGAAGAAATCAAAGAGTTACACACCAAAGGGAAACAACATATCAAGCTCATCATGGGGGATTTCAATGCAAGAATTGGACAACAGGAACAAGGAGAGACATCGGTTGGTAAATACGGATATGGGGAAAGGAATGAACGTATGTAACGATGTGTGGAACCAGGACAGTAACCTAGTGTCCTACCCCGCCTTCAAGTGGTGCAGGCTGGGCTTTCTATTTATGAGGCAAATTAATATTTGCTGCACGGATAGAAAGGCGGAAGGGGAGGGCTAATTCACCAACCCGTCTAGCCAGCGTGGTGAAATTATGGCTAATTCCTCCATTATGTTGACACACCAGAAACCATGGCCCCTAGTCTCCAGGTGCTGGAGTGCTCCTGA
Organism: Dysdera silvatica; assembly: GCA_006491805.2. NCBI lineage: Eukaryota > Metazoa > Arthropoda > Arachnida > Araneae > Dysderidae > Dysdera > Dysdera silvatica. The sequence goes on along the minus strand of QLNU02005064.1, from coordinate 73,369 downwards.
TCAAGGCAGCGGTCAGTGTGGCATGAAAGCAGGGGGTGCTAAGAATCACTGGAATGGCCCAGGCTGCCGTTTGTTATTGACCTTGGCAACGTATAATGGACGATCCCTTGCTTCTGAAGCAAAACTTCAGGAATTGGAAGAAGAACTTGACAAGATCAAATGGGACATTGTAGGACTCAGTGAAGTCAGAAGAAAAGGTGAAGAGTTGGTGGAACTTAAAAGCGGACATTTGTTTTATTATAGAGGAACGGAAACTGGAAGAACAAGTGGTGTTGGCTTCTTAATCAACAAAAGAATTAAAGACTGTCTTCTGGAAGTTGAAAGTACATCAGATCGAGCAGCGAGGCTTGTTGTTCAACTAACCCAGCGATACCAACTTCAAATAGTACAGGTATATGCACCAACATCAAGCCATACCGACGAAGAGGTTGAAGAATTTTATGAAGAAATCAAACAGCTACACACCAAAGGGAAACAACATATCAAGCTCATCATGGGGGATTTCAATGCAAGAATTGGACAACAGGAACAAGGAGAGACATCGGTTGGTAAATACGGATATGGGGAAAGGAATGAACGTGGCGATCAACTCATCGAATTTGCAGAAGCTGAAAACCTTAGCATCATGAATTCATTTTTTAAGAAGAAACCGCAAAGAAAATGGACATGGAAACACCCAAATGGGGGAACTAGTGAAATTGACTATATCCTGGCAAACAAGAAATCAATTATTGAAGATTGCAGTGTACTGAACAGATTTAATACTGGAAGTGATCATCGAATGGTGAGATGTAAAGTGCACTTAAATACTAAATTAGAACGACAGAAGCTCATTAGGAAACAAGTAAGTAAGAGGGTGGATTTAATGAAACTGAAAGCAAATACTGAGGCATTCAAGTTGGAATTAAAAAATCGCTCATGATCAATCAAGTTATTGAAAGGGCGAAGGGATATGAAGGTGGAAATCGAATACCAGTTCCAGGATTGAGTACATAGAAAAATATATAAACACATCCGTTATTCCTGTATTCTCTGTAGTTTCCGATATTTCAGTAGTTTAGCAAAATCTACAGTAAATATATTGGTCTAAAATTGTTGATATCATTTTTCCCTTTCTTAAAAATAGGGACTACTTTAGAAATTTTTATTTTATTTGATATTTCTGCTGAATCAATTATTTTATTAAATATAATAAAGAATGGATATTTAAGTTCATCTTTACATTGTTTAATTATTTTTGGTTGTAAGTCATCAAATTCTGCCGATTTATTTTCTTTTATTATTGTAATTTCTTTTTCTATTTCCAATAAAGTAATTTCAGCAAAATACATATTATTTATTATTTGACCTCCAATATTATTCAAACCATATTTTACTTGTCTTTGCTCATTTTTTATCATATTTTCCACAATATTAGTAAAAATATATCAAATTCCTCCATCAATTCTCCTTCATCAGTAACATCTTTATTATCTATAATTTTATTTTATTTTTTCTTTTCTTATCCTCTTTTCCCAATACCTCGTTGATATTTTTCCATTGTTGTTTGATGTTCTTATTCAAGAACTTATTTTTATAGTATTTATTTTTCTTTTCTCTAATCATTTGCGTTGCAAGACTTCTTTTTACTTTAAAATCGTTCCAGTCTGTTCTATTTCTTGTCTTCAGAAATGTTTTAAAAGCTCTATTTTTTTTATCTTTATAGCCCTCTCTGTAGTTTTGTCAAACCATGGTTTATCTTGTTTTCTGTTTTTAATCTTTATAATTTTAAATAATTTATCATATTCTTCTTTTATTATGTAAATAAATTTGTCATGCATCTCATTACTATTATGACCTTCACCTAATATCCCATTCCAATCTATGTTCTTTATATTACATTTGAATTTTTCTATAATTAATTGGGTAAAATTCCTGATTTCTATCGCATCATTTTCATCAAATTTCAACAATTCTTCAAAATATTTTGCCCATCTATTTAACATTTTGTCACCTTCTTCTTTTAAGTTTCCTTCTTTTCCTTTACACACACGTTGAAGTTTTCGGTCGGAACCCTCTCTTTAATTCACCAGCTTTCTTAAACATGTTTCTTGTCTTTTTTCTACAGTGAAATTATTTTGACTTAAATAATCTTATACTATAATTTTTGCCACCCACGTATTAATTACAGCTCAAACTAGAGCTTGTGTAATTTTGGAGAAAAAGAGACGCTTTCCCCATCCTGGATTCGAACCAGGGTCCCTCCGTTTAGCCCGGAGTGTCTTGGACCGCTAGACGAATGAGGACAGGAAACAACGCTCTCTTTCTCCGTATGTAAAGATGTTAAGGTATTATTACCCTCCGCAGGGATAACACAATTGCCAAATATGGTCAACACAAGAAAGCCTCCGGGGCGAGATTTTTGTGAGTTTTCGTGGGGGAATTTATTATACTATAATTTTTGCCACCCACGTATTAATTACTATTAAATAATCTTTTCTTTTCCCATTCCCTTCTCTTTTTTTTAAGTAGGTATTTTTCCCCCTTTTAACAATTTAAGAAATTTTCATACGTTGATCTTGTTTTTCTTTGAAGCATTATTTCTCTCAAGTTATTCCTTTCTTCTAGCGCTTTTTTTGCAGTCATCATCAAACCATTTAGTTCTTTTTTCAGGGTTTCTGTATTCGATGATCACCGATGACGAAGTCATAATTATGACGTGAAGTACCATCCAATTGTTAGTCCATTTCTCCTTTCTCTAGTATATTATTCCGAGTAATTAATTTTTCAGAAATAGCTTCTTGGAATTCATTTCATACTAAAAGGTTATCTTTAAGTGTTTGTATATTAAAGAATTTTTCTTTTTTGGGGAAGGACTTACGGGTATTTGCAGTCCTCTGTCTATATAAGATTTGAATCATGAAGTGGTCGGAGTCAATGTCCACTCCTCTACATGTCCTGATATACAGGACATCTGAACCATGTCTAAGATCTATTAGGAAGTTATATATTTAATTTTTAGTGGCACCGTCCGGTGTGGCTCATGTAGCTTTGTGTATATTTTTATCATCAAAATAGCTACGACGTAGTTTTGTTTACAATGTCAATGAAGCAAAATCAATGAACAGTTTCTCATTATCTTTGCTATAGTCATGAAAACTATGACGCCCCAGTTCTGGCCTAAACTAATTTTCTTTTCCCAGCTTTGCTTTCATATCCCTTAGAACTATTTTCACATCTTACATTGCGATCTTATCGTGGGCTTGTTTAAGTGTTGCGTAGAATTCTTCTTTAGCTTCATACTCTGTCTGTGCGTGTACACACACAAAAGTGGTATAGAAGAATTTGGATTTTAGACGTAGAGAACACGTTTTTTCATTGATGGCCTCAAATCCAAGAAGGGCATGTTTTATTTTTCGGAAATCATAAATCCGGTGTCAAATGTATTGGTTCTTCCTCCACTTCAAAACAAAAATTGTTTAATCTCCAGAATCCATTATGGTTGTACCTCTCCACCTGATTTCCTGCAGAATCGCAAGATTTAATTTACATTTCTTTAGTTCACCTTTCAAATTTTCTAGGGCTCCAGCTCGATATAAACTTCGGGCATTCCAAATGGCCATTGATACAAATCCTTTGTAAAGGCAGCCCTTTTTTGTTGCTCATCTGGTTAACGGCTGTTGCCAGTTTTCCAAAAAGGGCGTATGTAGAAAATTTTGAGGAAAAAGTGGAAATCTAGAATTCAAATGAATATATTTTGCTTTATTTCTCAATTCCTCCTAATTTGCTTGAGATCGTTGAAAAGAGATAACTTGATACCACGGCACAAAAGCAAACTTCGTGATGGTCCAAGGGGTATTTGTCCGGTGACTTCTATGGCCAGTCAGATCCTGATTGTCGCCACAGGCATGGGCGTTGTTTTTTTTTTTTTAAATACGCAAAATCGTGAATTTGATTTTACAGCCATTGTTCATCAAAGATAAATTTTCTGACCAGGAATCTCACAATGCGAATAATTGATTTTTTTTTTCTTTTAAAAGTCTACCTACATGCTCATTTTGAGCAAAAATTCGGCAACTAAGACACTCGCACCACACTCAGATCTTGCGTAGCTGCTAACTATTACAGATTGTCTGTAATTATTACGGGAATGACTAGTTTTCAGTCATTACGGAAACTGTGTCGAAAGTTGCGGAAAATGTGCGAATTTTCAGCCATTATTATTTTTACGCAATTTTTACGAGATCCTTAAACTGTAACTTCACTGCAATGTCTTCTCATCATGGGACCTTAGACCGGATTTACGGCTCCCTAGAAAGTTTGACATATGCCTCCTCCCCCACCTCCCGCCTCCTCCACCCATTCAGAGTTTTCAGAAGTTAACGAATTGTTGAGGTTTTTAAAAATATGTTTCCTCCTTTTACATACATACATTGAACTCCAAGGTTTCCATGTACAAAGAACTTCGAGGTTTCTTATCGGATATTTTGAAATATTTCCTTCTAATATAGAAACTCTTAGGACATTTTTGTTTTAGTTTTTTTAAATGTGTTTAGTGACAATTGTAAAAAAAAAACCGCGCCGGGCCCCTGGGCCTTTTCTCCTTTTGCCCTCACCCTGTCCTAGGCCCCAAAATCAGAATTCCGAAGTCAACACTATTTGCTTCCATGTTCTTATTTGTTTGAAGCCACACTTCTGTATGTAATGTATCAATTCAACTTCCATACTATGGAGTTTATAAATGCTGTAATGAAAAAATATCTTGCGTAATACGTTCGTTCTCTTTCATGTGTACCAGTTTTGCCCCACCGTAGGTACGATACAACGTAATTTATGGCCGTGCAGAATTTTCATTTATTTTAGGAATTTATCATAATCAGGAAAAAATATATTCATCATTTACAATTGTCCGGTTATTTTTTTAAACTTTCTCCAGCGATATCCTAAGCACATATTATGTACATTTATACATTGCAATATATGTAAAATTGTAATTTATTTTAAATTATTGGGGGCTCGGGCCCCACGGGCCCATATAACTCTACGCCTATGGATGTAACTGAGAAGTGTCTTGAATGATTTAATAAAGTTAAATTATTTATACAAATGCAAATCATCTCACATAAAGTGTAAAGGGGTTTAATTTTGGTGGTTGCTATTATTATTTTCCTTAATAAAATTGCATAGATACTACTTTGAACATCTGCCAATTTAAAATGTAAATAACTTAGTGTGTATGTTGTGCTGTTTTTGCATAAAGGCGTACATACATGGAATAATAATCAGGAATAAGTGCAGTAGAAGTACAAATACTGAAGTTCTACCAGGTTTGCTTTTTTGACCATCACTTTTGGTTTTTTTTCACCACCAAATTTCCTTTACTGATGACATCCCTAATCATAAGTAATAATATCCTTTTACTAAATAAAATTTTTAATTAAGAAATTATAATTATTATTATTAACTTTTCAAATTAACAAACGACAGGTATATTCCAGATATACAGACACGTAACAACAGATATATATTCAGATTAAATTCCAATAATCTAAAGATACTTTAAGGCCTTCACACCCTTTCCAGATATGCATAAATTCCCTGAAAATTCGCAATATATTTACATATTAATATCTCACACGAGTAAACATTGCATCGTTAATGCATAGGCATGTTATGAACAGTTCTATGGTAATTTGCAGTATTGCTTATATACAGTAGAATAAGCACGCTTTCAGCTTAAAATTCGTAGACACGCACCTAGTGCACCTATTAGTTAATTAGCACGTACGATAATCCCACTATTTAGTTTTGTTGGGAAAAGGCGGAATTCAGAATAATGCATTCTATTCATGTTGACAAGCACTAGGCCCCTTCTGCGTTCCTTTTCCCCCATATTAAGTCCACGTGAACAGATTTCGAACACTGAAACGGTCAATGCAGTTTCTGTTTCGCGGATACAGTCAATAGTTGATAATTATTGCAACTAATTGAACCAATTCCTATCTGTACTCCCTTAGCAGTCGTTAAATTTTTTTTTTATTGAAAAAGAAAGTCTCGGTATCGTATTTTCTACTCCTCTCTTATAACTTCCTTAATAAAATTTTTCATTGTCGTCTTAGGTATATATATATACACTCGGAAATAAAGACATTATTTTTAAAAGAGTGCGCCATTTATTGGGCAAAAAAATTTTATTCAACAGGGTTACGTGTATTTGCAACTGTTCTTTGACAGGAAATTTGCTATTTTTAATTATCTTTCAGCAACCAATATTCCAACCAATATACTTTCTCCATTAATCTTGTGTTTTCCGTTTTGGTAAAGCTGGAAAAAAACAAATGAAACATGCAGAGGAGGAAACAAATATGAATTATTTCGAAATTACTTAAAAACTACTCCCCCATAAAAAATGAAAAGTATTTTTATATGACTTTTTTACGTAATTTATTATTTTTTATGAATTTTCTTTTCAGTTTTCCCATTCAATGTATTTTCCTATCTGCGTTCCTTGTAAAACGTCTATAATTATATTACAGCTGCTTATATAAATTATTATTTTCTAATCACTTTGGGCATACTCATGTAATGTATATCATTGTATTTATTATTGATTTTTCATTTTAATTTCCAGCTCGAATTGAAAAGCACTTGACGTATATAAAGCAACAAACTTTAATTGGACCCTTTTGGCAGTTTCTTTATTACACTTCTGCTTTTACCCGTTTGTCAACATTTTCTCCATGACCTTACTACGAAATTTCTGAAGAATTTCTCGAGGAAGATATTAGAAAACTTTGTAAAGAAAACACTACAAGAGCTTTCAGAAAACGCGGTTAAATTAGTTTTGCAATAGCAACTACAACCCTAAATTTTTTTACGTTCAGGCTATATTAGTTTTCAGTAACAATAGGCTTCTGTTCTAAAAATTGTTAAATATATTAAAAATATAGTATCTGTTATACAAAATATATTACATGAACGAAAATTATATCTATATAAAATATATTAAAATAAAATCGATTAAACATATGAATATAAGAAATACGTTATAGCATATTTATTCATAACCAAGTATAAAAATTTCAATTTACGTTTGCTATAATTTTAAAAATGCTATGCAGGTATTGCTACATGCTTATTGACAAGTATTGATTCAACTATGCTGCATACGTATTAATACAAATTTAATAATATAACATGTATTTTGATGTAATTGCAATATCGTATTATAATTCCAAATCTTCGGTTCATATGCATATTTACAATTTCGCCATATATATTATATTATTACAATCTCATTAATACATCGAATACAATTTCAATTGTATCAAATTACTTATTAAAAATGTTGTTCTTATTACATTGATTGAAATCATTCTACATATGTATTAATATAAAGATTATAGCATGACATATATTTTGCGTAATTTCAACAGCGTTGTAATTCAAAATCTTCGGTTCATATATTGCAAATTTGCAATTTCGCCATGTATATTATACTATTACAATCGCATTAATACATAGAATACAGTTTCAATTATATCAAATTACTTATAATTAAAAATGTTGTTCTCATTACGTCACTAAATATTTTATTTATTAGCCAAATTACACTAGTAAATATTTTTCGTTTTTCAAATTACATCAATATGCGCATTGTATTCTTATAACCATATGAATAAATTTACAATTATAAAGATATATTTGTAATTATAACAAGACAGTTACAAGTATTATAGAGACAAGGTTACAATAATAGCGACTTGCTTATACATAACCTACAATTACAACACACAATTATATTTTCAAGTACATCTAATCAATAATTATATTGTTATAGTTTTATCAACATATTTAAATTAAAATACATCTAAAATTATCGTTTAAATTCAAAAATTACTTTTAAAAAGAATTATATTTTTCTAATAAAAATATAATTTCCTTCGATTTAAAATATGTAACAGTGAGTTTAACAATATATTAATGCTCAAATGCTCCAAGAAATTATTATTATTAATTTTCGTTTTAAAGACTGCCCACTTACCTTTGCGCTCAAATTGTTTCGACTACTGTTTCCGAACCCACTAAACACCTTGTCAGTTTTATTACGTGTAAATGTAGGGAATTTCAGAGGTCACATTATGTCATCGGTCTCATTCCAAACTACTCAAAACGCAACCTTGAAACGTAAAGTGTATAAACACACAAACGTTCAGTGGCTCACATATGATTACTTTTAGGGGGAGCTAAGATAAATCATAACTTCCATCTCTCTTTCTCTCTCTCTCCCTCTCTCTGGGCTATAAAACATGTTAGTAAATGTACAAGATACTAAAATGCTACAAAAATAATTTATACTGCTTGACAATTAGTAATGAGCTAAAAAGTACCTTATTTTAAAATGTGACTGTAAAACTTTTGAAAGTAAATGTATGGCAGAATCGGGCAAATAAAATTTTTAATTAACGGTTGGGGAAGAGACTATGAAACCCACTGTCTTGTCATATGAGCGCCCATGTATACACTCCAATGAGACTTGAAAACAACAACACATAACACAACATATTTTTTTACCTGAACTTTCAATTTTGACAAAGTATATACGTTGAATTTGGCGAATTCAACGTATATACTTTGGCGAATTTGGCGAATTCAACGTATGTGAAAAGGTTAAGACAATGATGATCTAAATGCTGGAAGAAGAGTATCAAGTCACTTTGTGAAATTTTCATAAATATACAAGGATTGTTTATTTGTGAATCTTACCGTGTCGGGATTTTAGAAGAGTCCGAACCTCTTAAGTCCTAGGGAACCAACCCTCGGTTTGCAATATGCTACCTACGACATACGAGAATATTAACTGTAAAAAGGAGATTTGAGTTCAACCGAGAAAAAAAGTCACAGGAGGAGGATATTGAGACAAAATTTAAGCCGACAAAATGTGATTGAGTTTATGAATAAGTAAATCATGTTCGTCCTGGCCTGCACGTTTATCTTTTATTTTGGTTAAAAAACATTTCTCCTTAATTTGTTATTTAAATTGTTTGTTATTTGTTCATTGTATTAACTTGTCGGATCAGAGGTTCAGAAATAAATTTTTCACCTGAAATTATTGTCACAATTTTCTTCCTCTTCTTCAAGAAAAAACGAAGTTAATCACTATGCAGAATAAATAGCAAATACAGAAGCAACGTTGAAAAGCGCAGAAGAAGTTTTATTAAATTTCAACGCGTTTCGGACGGACCAGCGGCATCTCGTCAGGAATATACGTTGGTCGCCAACGTGTACGACACTAACGGGTATTCCTGACGAGGGACGACCGAAGTTCTTCCGAAACACATTGAAATTTTGTTAATAAAATTTCTATTACGCTTTTAAACATTGTTCCTTTGTTTGTTATTTAAATGTCATGCATTGAACTTATGACAACTACAGGGAATTATCTAAACATATTTCATTTTTACTTATTCGTGAAAGCTTTTCACTAAATATTATCAGAATGTTTAAACGACAAGAATGGAGTACAGCAATTAATTACAGCAATCCTGGATAATCATTTCGTAGGTGCGATAGAACCTGCATTTTGCGGGCACCCTGACAGCAAATTTCTTACTCTCCTACCAAGGTTCGTAATACATGTTACCAAGAACGAATGGGCGGCCATATTAATCACCACAGTATCAAATGACTTACATCAGCAGTTCTTAAACTATGGTCCCCAAAATCTGAAGAAATTTCCACCCGATCTCGTTTACCTTAAAAATAAATATCGGAAACCATTGAACAAGGAAGAATTGGAACTAAGAATTCAATTTTCAAATATTGAATCAGAGATAACAAGGATTATATGTGAAATGCAGCATCAGCCTTCTCATTGGTAAATTAATTTGACGTTTAGTGTTGCCATTATTATATATCATTGCCATTGTTATATTTCAAAATCTAAATATTTAATTTAATAAAAGTACAATAATATGAAATATGCACATTTATTTATTTTTCCCTTTTTCCCGATTTTGAAGATACTTGATGAGCAACAATAGATGGTTATTTGAAACATTTTGGGGTTTTAAAGCTTAAGGTAAATTTAGGGTTTCACGGAAATGATCAAGAAAATATTAACAGGAGGTCCGCATTTAAAAAAAAATTTGTGAATCCCAGACTTACATAAAAGATCGAGATTTGAATAACTTGGTAATCTGGAAAATTTAACGATAACTATTAATGTTCTATAAATAAAACGGATGATCACTGACCAGATAATGGGAATAATGCTGTATTTAAAAATAAGTTATGCGCACATGATGTTATATGGTTGAAAGAATATGTAAATCGTCAACATTTGCTAAAAGATCGAACGGAAAATGAACCATTACGGCATTCAGAACTGCCAAAACTATTTTGTTCCAGTCGACGAAAGTAGTGCTCTCGAATTCAAATAAGGGATTTGATATTCATAGGAAAATTTCTGACACATACGGAAGAACTGAGAAGAGAACAATCCCTGCTTGATAGAGCCATCTCTGACAACAGCTTAGAGACAAAACTTTCGCATCTCAATTGACGCTATCTGCCGTAAACAGTATCCAACCAACGGCTTCAAAAAATAAATATATTACAGTTTTTGTGCAGCCCCCATTTCTAAAGTTCAAAATAAACGTTTTTTGAAAGTGGGTCTCAACCAGTATAGCCGCTTACTATAAATGCAGCGCGATTTCAAGTTTATAGTGTACCATAGAGCTCGTTCTTTTATAGCTACTTTATTTATAACTTGAGCATTAAATAGGTTCGCTTAGAACAACGGTTCCCAAACTTTGTGTCCCGCGGAGCCCTTTTTAAGAAAAAATTTGACCGTGGATTCCTTTTTAAAAGAAATTTTGACCACGGAGCCCTTGATATTTTCTTTTTTACTTTTTCTTTTTACCTTTACCATGTGTTCTTTAGGAAAGGTTCTTATGCTATTAATAAACAGCAGGTACAAAAAAAAAAAGACTTAATTTAATTGCAAAAAAGGGAGTAACTAATGGGCCTTGCGGTGGCATAGTGGAAATGCCTTCGCCTAGCTCAGCAATCCTTAACCGGTTGTAGGGTTAGACCTGGGGTACGCGGCGGAGCTGTTGGAGGTATGTAAAAATAATATTTATAATAGCGGAAAACACCAAAAAATAAAGAGTTAACATGAAAACATCAAAAAATAAAGAGTTAATATGAAAACACCAAAACAAAATTATAGAGTTTTGGTTTACAAAGAGGCACCTACTTGTGTAAAAAAATTCCAATAGTTTATTTAAATTTAATTAATTTGGAACAAATTTGTTTAATTTGGAACATATTCATTGAAGAAAGTAATTAATCTGTGAAAGTTGTTAATTTTATTAAGGCTATTTCAACAAACTCCAGAATATTTATACCTTTACGTGAAGAAATAAAGTCTTGAATGAAGTTCGAATCCAGCTTTAGGTCTGGTTACCTTCGCCTTTTCGACTTTTCAGAAAAGTCAAAGATAGGTTTTAGATTTAAAATATCGTGGATATGCAGAAGTAAACCTATTGTTGGAAATCCACTTAATGAAACATTTTGCTTTCAATATCTTCGTGATTTGAATTTTGTATTGTCTCATGACAGCAGTTTTGTTTGAGATGCATGCCTGCAGCCAGGATGAAGGGGCCACTGTGACAAGGCAAAGGGCATATGGAGCCCCAGGCATCCGGAGATTGTTCCATATATATAAATAGCTCGATGGGGCAACTGGTGCCGAGACCCTGCTGACCCCGGCTTGGCTACAGGGCCGTTGAGACGTATCATTCTGGTTTCTTTTATTTTTCGAATGTTTCTGCTATAGTTTGTTGCTTTTTTGCTCTCTTCCTGTTTTCATCGAATTTACAATAGTTAATCGGATTTACTTCCTTTTTTCTTCTTCAACTAATTACTAAATGACGAGCAGTTTTAACGCTATCTCAAAGAACTCCACGAGGAGCTACCATATACCATTCCTCGAAACTTCAACAACCATGACTTCCTCCTCGGGAATTCTTAGAAAAACGATACTTGGACATTACACTTATATTAAAGCTTAAGTACTTCACTAATCCCCACCACCCAGTGGTGTTATTTCGTTGTATACTAAAAATACGTTTCGTTAAAATTTCGTTTAATACTAAAAATACTACTATACGTTGTTGTAAATACTACTACTTTAACTAATAACGATTACGGAAGCTGGTTGATAATACACCAGCAAATAATTTTCGTTCATTGGTTTGCATATAAAACAGAAATTAGAGCGATTTACAGAGAGACTATTGCAATACTAATATCTTTTAATTTTTTATCTAACTGTTTAAAGCGATTTAATGTGAGCGGCTATTACAGCGTACGATTATATTTGGCGCTATCTAGCGGTAGAAGGTTCTGCTGCTATTTATATATATTTCGCATAAATACGTTTTACAGAGGATCCCTTGCTTTTGCGACATACTATGTTATTTAAAGGAAGTCGTTAAACATGGTGTCGTGGAACGAACCATGTTTTTAGTATTGGCATTTTTCTCTATGCTACAGTTGATTCGAATTTTTAACGAACCTCCAATTTACGACCGTCACGTTTTTACGAACTAATGCGTCGGTCCCGAAAAATATCACATAGAACTAACGTTAATTTCTGCTTCGATTTACGAACTGAAATTACGCATTCTCTCCTTTTTACGAACTTAATTTCCTCACTCTGTTTTCATTCGGACGTCGATAGCTCGAAATGGGGAGACATTGAATTTTTTCAAACTGGCTGAATTTCGCATTTCTTAAATTGTAAAAGGAGGAAAGCAAGGTTCAAGCTGCAGTCGCATTTTTCGCAAAATGCGAAGAGTTACTCGGAAATTCAAAGAAAAAAAATATTGCCCATCACGAAATGCGACAGGCATTTTTAACCAAACAGGATTCCCCGATTCCAAAATATCCGTTTTGCACTTCAGCGATCTTTTCTTGTTCCTTTTTGTTTCCTCTTCAAAATTCTTAGCAGCAACTGTTAAGCATTGTTGATATAAATAATTTAATTGATACGATTCTTCGAGCAACGAAAGCAATTACTATTTTTCCCCATTTTAGCATTTTTGCGACAGCATGTTTTGAGCCAGCTTAAACCCTGGAGGTAGGGGTCAATTTGCTTCGATTTTACGCTTATTTTATATATATGTATATACGTATGTATGTATATATATATATATATATGTGTGTGTGTGTATATATATATACACGCACACATTTATGAAGAGCAGCGTATTAAGTGCAGTTTAAGGGTGGAGATCGTCTATTTTGATCTGTTGTTCCATTCTAGAAATTGCCATATGGTAGAATAAAGCTTTGACGTATATATTTTGAATTTAGAAGGTAAAACGTACGAGTTTTGGAATCAGAATTTATTGATGAGTTGCAGTATTAATTTTTTATCTTTATGAATAAGTAAAAGCTATTCATTATCCAGGCATAATTTAAACTATCATTAATAAAAAGCAGAGAATTGCCTGTATCCTGTAAATAACGTAGTTTTGTTGATGGCAAAAGCACATTTGCATAAATTTGCATACCTTTCTTCGTAATTAGAACTGTATTTCTCGCTTTTTTGTTTTTGTATGTCATTTTCATTTATGAATTCTCGTTTTTTTTTCAAGATTTTTAAAGCCCCCAGGTGTTCGTAAAAACGCGAGTCTATTGTATAAGACGGTTATAGCTAACACAAATCAATTATGAAGCAACTTTTGTTCGATGATGGCCGAATTTCAACGTGTTATTTATCACGCATACTCATCAACGCTTAGACATGTCGACTCAAAGTATACGTATTTTTTTTTCGTTATCATACGTTTATATGAATTTTCTTTAGCAAAGTAAATTGCAAGTAAGTTTTTAACAAAGTAAATTGCGTAAAAGCTTTTAGCAAAGTAAATTGCAGCTTTTATATAAAGTTTTCTTTAAAGCAAAGTAAATTGCAAGTAAGTTTTCTTTAGCAAAAGCAATTGGGTAAGTAAGTTTCTTTAGCAAAGTAAATTGCAAGTAAGTTTTCTTTTAGCAGTAAATTGCAAGTAAGTTTTCTTTTAAAGCAAAAGCAATTGCAAGTAAGTTTTCTTCCAGCGCAAATTGCGTTTTCTTTTGTAAAGTAAATTGTAAGTTTTCTTTTTAGCAGTAAATTGCAAGTAAGTTTTCTTTAGCAAAAGTACCAGCAGCTTTTTGAAAAGTAAATTGCAAGTAAGTTTTCTTTAGTTAAAGTAAATTGCGCTCGCGCTTATTAATAATTTTTAATTATGAGTTATCATTGACATATATATGTTTTAATAACATATGTGCAGGGCCATTGAACTAATACGACTCCATCCGTAAGGCACCTATATTTATTTATTAGAGTCTTTTTTATTTTTTCGTTTTAAGTATCTCTGTATTTACATTTATAAAAATCATCATTTTCCGTTGATATCATAATATTTATTACAAATACGATTTGTTGCACTTTATGTCAGTTACACCCCCTCCCTTGTCATCTTGGCTTGAATGCGTTAAATTTTGCGAATTTAAGGCATTGGTAATTTATAACTAATGTTTTTAAGTAAAGACGACCCCAACAAGGAACGAGCTTCATACACCTTCAATAAGAGATAATAAAATTAAAGAAAGTTGAATTAATTATGTATTTAGAGCTTATTTTTTTATGTATTTAGAGAATGAAAGTAGGAAGTCCTAAAATGGAAGTCCCCTGCATTAAAAAAAAGTATTAGATATATAGTAAAAATTATATTTATTACTGAGACAAGAACCTTCGAGTTTCCCTAATAAAATATAAACGCGCCAGAAACTGATTAAGAAATGGTCATCGATTGAGCTGCTAAAACTATCTTATTACGAAACCTTCATTTCATCGAAGCTTTAATTTGCAAAAGTGTTTAACGGCTAATTGACATTTGCAATCAATGTTCGGACACATGTTTCCCATTCACCAAACTTTGTGTTTCCTCGCCTAGCTGTCAAATTCTCCTTTGATTAAATTTACTGGAGAAATTGATTCATCAAATGACTTTCAATCTGCTCTTGATTTCGCTAAGAACTTGCTGTTGGCAATTATGTACACTTTTTTTCGACGTTGGTTTTATTATTGAAGTATCAGACAGTGCCGGATTTATAAATGGGCAGGTTGGACACTTGCCCATGGCGCAAAATTTGTAGGAGCGCAAGAGGCTGTGAAATTTTTTTTTTAATTGCAATTTATTTACCGTAGAATTCTGTCGATCAGCTCTCCCCGAGAAGGCGCCTTCCACCCTTTTTCTTCTAACTTTGAAATTCTGAAAAATTGTGTGAAACGAACAGCCTGCCCCACAAGGCCAGATTCAGGCAGGAGGCGTGCGCTCCCCTCATAATAATTAATTTACAGTAAAAATGATTATTTTCAAGTAAAAAATAAAACTAAACTTACAAGTGAAATTTTCAAGCTTTGTGCCCTCCCTGAAATTTTGCTCTGCACCTGCCCTTCCTCCCCCAATATCCAAAAAATCGTCGTGAAATAAACTAAATTTATTTATAAAAATATCGTTATTTTATCTTATAATAATGAGGATAAGGTAGGCTAATCATGAATGTCGCTCCTTCCATATCCCCAGCGACTTTTCGCTGCATTTGAAGGGGCGGAACGATGGAAATTTGTTTATTTCTGGTTAGTACGGAGAGAGGGGCCATGGACGTAACTAGCTTCAAAGTCTAGGGGCTAATTTTTTTCTAGGCGGGGGCACTAAATGTCTTAAAAGAAATTTTCTAGGGGGCGCTAAATGTCAATGTGCCCAGGGCGATTCGTACCTTATATACGGCCCTGGTATCAGAGATAAGAAAACGTTTACCATTCTGCCTGAAATGCTAATTTTTGAAGCCAGAATTTTACTTTTTTTAACAAAGAAGCAAACGTACTAAAGTTATACAATAACTAAGTTAATGAAAATATCGTTATATGTTTTTTCATTCAAAAATACATCAAAATGATTGACCATCATTGTTTATACTCTTATATCACTGCCTTAATTAGAAGGTGTAACAATTGAAAATGGTTGATTTTGGTCATGCATGTGGCCGAATTCCGATGAATATAAAGTATCCACAGTATAACAGCTCGATATGATTTTATCATATATTTTCACAGATATGTTCGATAATAATCAGTATACAAACAATATTAATCTGAAATTGTAAAACTTATTTTTCCCAAACTCTCTTTCTTCAAACACTCACATTTTCATTTCTTTCTCTTGATTTTAGATTTTACGGTGTTTTACTAAAACATCATTTTTAGTAAATAATTTATTTAAATCAGGAAAAATTAATATTTCAATGAATATATATATATATATATATATATATATATATATATATATATATATATATTACAATAAAGTCGAAGAAGTAAGGGGGAAAAATCTAAGAAAAAATCACACTCTGTATAACAAATTCTATACTGTCTATATTGCTTTCATATGCCCACACAATTTATTGTATCAGATCTGCAAGACCTTGATCTTTTCCTGAGTGTTAGCCAAATATGAAACGCTGTTCTCGTTGTGGTATTTCCATGTGGGCGTTCTTCTCTCAACTTCAAGAAAATGTGGCACATCGTATAACACCTGTTATCTTTCACATCACTTACGAAAACCCATGATTCACCTTTCAGTGAGGTATTATATAATTCTTGAACAGCAAGTCTTTGGCACTGGTTTAATTTTTGGAGAAAGGAGCATCATTAGCAGTTTAGCAAGCATTCTTTAGCAAGAATAATTAAAAAGCATCCTTAGCAAGCACGATTAGTAAGCATCATTGGTAAGCAACATAAGCAGATAAGCAAGCATCATTAGCAATCATTAGAATTAGCAATTATTAAGCATCACTAGCAATCATTAAAATTCGAAATTATTAAGCATCATTATCAATCATTAAAATTAGAATTTATTAAGCATAATTAGCAATTATTAAGCATCATTAGCAATAATTAAAATTAGAAATTATTAGATTATTAGAAACTCATGAGCAGCAAGCACGATCAAAAATATGATTACCAATCAGCATCAAAATATTAAAAAGCATAATTAGAAAACATCATCAGCATCTTCGACAGATTAGAAAGCTTAATTAGCAAACATTGTCAGCAAGAATCATTAGCAAGCATGAGTAGCAAGCATCATTAACCAACATGAGTAGCAAACATGTTTAGCACATGTGAGTAACAAGTATGTGCAGTAAATATGAATAGCAAGTATAATTTGGAAGCATCTTAAATTATTCGTCCAAAAGAATGGCTACCAGCATTTGCTTCTAGTGTTATTTTTCTGCGTTTACTTCTCTTTAAACGTTGAAGACGTTTTTACTCGGTTAATCAGAAAAACGTCCCATAACTAACGTTACGAAACGTCCATACTACTTTTTATTATGCCTTCCTCTCTGTATATGCATTTTCAACACAGACCGTTCTCTTAAACGACCAAGCCTCATACTATAACTACGTTCTTCAAGCGACCACTTCTTTATTATGGCTCATTTCTTGACTGCATGCTTTCTACGTAGAACTTTTTCTTAACTTTCTCCCATTATTTCTTGGCCACGGACTTATTTAACTACCACCTTCTTCCATAACGACATTTAGACCTAAAACTTTTTAATTTATTTAAAAAAATTTATATTCAACACAATAAAAATGTTTCATTTTTTTTCCCTTTCTTTGAAAATCGCTTCATTTCTTTCTTTCTCTGTCATTTTAGTTTGTGTCGACTATTTCGACTTGAACGGAACTTCACGTCGATTTCTGTCCTCACGGTATTATGTTTCAAAACGATCTTTCAGAATTTAAATCCCTTATATAATTTCAAACAGATGCTGTCCTTGAATAAGAATGGGCTCAGTATATGCAAATCGGGGACTTAATAGTCTTCAGCTCTAAGTACGAACGCCCAAACTCAGTTAATCTTCCCGTGTGTATCACAGACTGACAGCCGACTTATGGTGGTTGAAGTTTGTCGTTGCTCGATGGTACTTCAGATGGCATCTCTTACGAAACTTGCATATTAAGAAGCTTACGGGCTATAAATCTATTACTAATGGTCTTTATTCCTTCAAGATTCTTAAAACTCCATACAAAATATTTATTCACGTCACACGTTATGCCTTACAGTCAAGAAGATATGCACTGGTATTCAAAAGTAAAGTATTCATACCGTACTACACTGACACCTTTTGCATAGGCAGCAAACGCTTCAAGAAACATGTGCACTTCTATTGTTGCACTTCTGTCATTGTTGTATTGTTGTCAATTCTTGTATTGTTGCACTTCTGTTCACCAGTGTATCATACTGTATCATATTACATAGGTGGTACAATGTATCACACTGTAATGCATGAGTAATAATGTGCCGCAGTGTAATGCAATGTAAAATTAATTTCATTATTCATTTCTTAGCTTATCATTTAATCCAGTTTCTGTATTGTTGCTTCTTTATCTCTAAACACTAGCAAATGCATTAATATTCAATAAGTTAAGTCATGTTTATATCAATACGTTAATTGATATTTATAGCAATCTTTAATTTATATTTATGACAATACTTTAATTGATATTTATGAAAATACTTTAATAGATATTTATAACAATACGTTAATTGATATTTATAACAATACGTTAATTTATATTCATGACAATACGCTAATTGATATTTATAACAATCCGCTAATTGATATTTATAACAATACATTAATTGACATTTATAACAATACATTAATTGATGTTTATAACAATACGTTGATTGCTGTTCATAACAATACGTTAATTGATATTTAGAACAACACATTGATGGAATTAGAAAAATACGTTAATTGATATTATAACAATACAGTAATGGATATTTTTAATAATACGCTAATGGACATTTATAACTATACGTTAATTGATATTTATATATTTTATATGTATACCATTATATTCACCCATTGTCCATCCACTATTGCTTTCCAGTCTCACTGAGTACCTTCCATACATGTCTTGTTTGAGCGATTCGTTTCCATATAACTCCAATCTTTTTTTTTTCTTATTTTATTCACCCATTATGTTTGAAGACAATTCCTAGATCCTTGATTGTCTTTTGGAATATAATTGAGCATTTTTACCCCATCCATGGCCACTTTTTCTGCCAAAATATTCTGCTTATTGCTACTTCAGCTTTTTTATTTTAACACAATGTTGTCTTTAACACTTGCTCTCTTTCTCTCACTCAAATACTTCGTTTTCGATTTCTCTTAGTTGTTCCAAACATGCACCTCTCTATGCTTTTTTAAATTCATAAATTTCGTGTTGCGTTTTTTGTTAAATTGTGTGTCTCTGGAATTTAGAGATAACCAGAGGTAGCTGGAGACACCCTCTATTTGAAATTCTTTATTTTTAGACCTAAAAGCAAATATATATATATATATATATATATATATATATATATATATATATATATATATATATATGGCCTGCAAAAGGGTTGCTGGTATCTAACTGGAAGGAGACCCACACGCTGAACGTATGTGACGATGTGTGGAACCGGCCAGGCCAGTAACCTAGTGTCCTACCCCGCCTTCAAGTGGTGCAGGCTGAGCTTTCTATTTATGTGGCAAATTAATATTTGCTGCACGGATAGAAAGGCGGAAGGGGAGGGCTAATTCACCAACCCGTCTAGCCAGCGTGGTGAAATTATGGCTAATTCCTCCATTATGTTGACACACCAGAAACCATGGCCCCTAGTCTCCAGGTGCTGGAGTGCTCCTGATCAAGGCAGCGGTCAGCGTGGCATGAAAGCAGGGGGTGCTAAGAATCACTGGAATGGCCCAGGCTGCCGTTTGTTATTGACCTTGGCTACGTATAATGGACGATCCCTTGCTTCTGAAGCAAAACTTCAAGAATTAGAAGAAGAACTTGACAAGATCAAATGGGACATTGTAGGACTCAGTGAAGTTAGAAGAAAAGGTGAAGAGTTGGTGGAACTTAAAAGTGGACATTTGTTTTATTATAGAGGAACGGAAACTGGAAGAACAAGTGGTGTTGGCTTCTTAATCAACAAAAGAATTAAAGACTACCTTCTTGAAGTCGAAAGCACGTCAGATCGAGCAGCGAGGCTCGTTGTTCAACTAACCCAGCGATACCAACTTCAGATAGTACAGGCATATGCACCAACATCAAGCCATACCGACGAGGAGGTTGAGGAATTCTATGAAGAAATCAAACAGCTACATACCAAGGGGAAACAACACATCAAGCTCATCATGGGAGATTTTAATGCAAGAATTGGACAACAGGAACAAGGAGAGACATCGGTTGGTAAATACGGATACGGGGAAAGGAATGAACGTGGCGATCAACTCATAGAATTTGCCGAAGCTGAAAATCTTAGCATCATGAATTCATTTTTTAAGAAGAAACTACAAAGAAAATGGACATGGAAACACCCCAATGGAGGAACCAGCGAAATTGACTATATACTGGCAAACAAGAAATCAATTATTGAAGATTGCAGCGTACTGAACAGATTTAATACTGGAAGTGATCATCGAATGGTGAGATGTAAAATGCACTTAAATACTAAACTAGAAAGGCAGAAGCTCATTAGGAAACAAGTATGTAAGAGGGTGGATTTAAAGAAATTAAAAGAAAATACCGAGGCATTCAAGTTGGAATTAAAAAATCGCTTTTCTGCACTGGAAGGACTTATTGAAGAAGTTGACATCTCAGAAGCAAATGAAAACATTGTTAAGACAATAATTGAAACTGCTGGGGAAATTGGTGGTGTAATATGTAAAAAGCAGAATAGCAAATTATCTGAGAAGACGAAACAACTCATGAAAAGGCGAAGACTTATGAAGGTGGACAATCAAAATACCAGTTGCAAGATCGAGTATGTAGAACTTTGCAAAACTTTGCGCAAAAACATGAAAGAAGATATAAGAAAATTCAATTGTGAGTTAGTAAGGAAGGCCATTGAAAGCAACAAGAGCCTTAGGGTTGTTAAAGGGAGTTTGTCTATTGGGAAGAAACACATCATTGCATTAAAAGGAGAGGATGGCACTGTAACAAGAAATAGGGAAGAAATACTTAGAAGAGTTGAAGAATTCTACAGAAAGCTGTATGAGGGAAACAGTGGATTAAACGAAGACTCTGAGATAGTCGAAGGAACAGCTCCTAAAATCTTAAAAGAAGAAGTAGCATTTGCAATAAAAAGTATGAAGAAAGGAAGATCCCCTGGCGATGATGGCATTACATTAGATATCTTAAAAGAAGCTGGAGAACATGTAGAAGACATACTCGCAAAATTCTTTACCAAATGCCTCAACAGTGGTAACATACCAAACCAATGGGATTCTGCAACAGTAATTCTTTTGCATAAAAAAGGTGATAAAGAGGATTTAAAAAATTACCGACCAATTAGCTTGTTACCTGCTATTTATAAAATCTTCACAAAAGTGCTAACACATCGCCTGCAGAAAAAATTAGATGCAGCTCAACCAAGAGAACAAGCTGGATTTCGAAGTGGATTCAGTACAGTGGACCATATTCAAGTATTAAGAGAATTAATTGAAAGAACACATGAATATGAACTTCCATTGTGTGTTGCATTTATTGACTATGAGAAGGCCTTTGACTCTATTAAAACATCAGCAGTCATCAACTCTTTAAGATCAACAGACATTGAGGATGTGTACATTGACATGGTGAAACGTGTGTATAAAAATGCAAGTGCAAAATTTCGGTTACATAAAGATACCAAAACTATCAAACTTGGCAAAGGGGTGAGGCAGGGAGATACCATTTCTCCAAAACTTTTTACTTCTGCTTTACAGATGATTTTTCAGCTGATAAATTGGAATAACAAGGGAATAAAAATAAATGGTGAATATTTAAATCATCTGCGGTTTGCTGATGACATTGTTATTTTTTCAACGGACCCATTAGAACTCCAAGACATGGTACAAGAGCTCTCAACTAGAAGTGAAGAAGTTGGACTCAAGATGAACCTACAAAAAACTAAGATCATGTTCAATAATTTTGTAGAGGAAACAAAAATACAAGTTGACAACACTGAGCTAGAAATTGCTGATTCATATATTTACCTTGGCCAGCTGATTTCAATGGATGGCAACATTATGAAAGAACTCAACAGACGTATTAAACTTGGCTGGAGTGCATTTGGAAGAAACAGTTTTATCCTGAAGGGGAAATTGCCTTTGTGTCTAAAAAGAAAGGTCTTCAACCAGTGTGTATTGCCAGTCCTCTCTTATGGATCAGAGACATGGAGTCTAACAGTTGGAGCAATACGAAAGTTACAGACAACGCAAAGGAGCATGGAGAGGTGCATGCTTGGAATAACTAGGAGAGATCGAAAAAGGAACACTTGGGTGAGAGAGCAAACTAGAGTAGAGGACATCATTGTTAAAGTAAAAGGGCTGAAATGGCGATGGGCTGGGCATATTGCAAGAAGAACTGATCAACGATGGACAACAGAAATTCTGAACTGGATTCCAAGAGACCACCGAAGACCTAGAAAACGTCCTCAAACTAGATGGGTGGATGAAATAAGAAAACAGGTTGGGGTGACGTGGAAGCGAATTGCTCAGGATAGACTTGTGTGGAAAGCATTTGGAGAGACCTTCATCCAGCAGTGGATAGATAATGGTTGAATATGATGATGTCTACGAAAAATAAACATTCCTTAAGCTGATTTTAATCATGGTTAATGTAAATTATTAAAGGGGGGGGTCTAAATTTCCTTTCATGCATACATTTAAAATTTAGATATTTATACCCAGGGCTTAAATTGGGCGGGAGCCCAACGGAGCCTGGCTCCGGTACTTCTTCATTTTTGGCGATTATTTAAATATTAGCCGGAACCCCTAAATAGACACTTTCATGAAAAAGTAATGAATTTGTGATTAAGGTCAAGCATTTTGTTGTCCAGAAAAATGGACATAAACAATTGATATGATTTATCGATTCTTTTGCAGCCATTCGATTTTTTAATCGATTTATCATAATATTAGGGCTCCTGCACTTTTTTTTTGTTAGAAATTAAGCCTTGTTTATGACTAAGTTCCTTAAACAAGTATGCATTTAATATATAATAATGTGCATAAAATGTAGATAATTTAAAAAAAAAAGTTCCATGTTTTATTAGAGAAGCTTCAATTAAAATGAGAAAAAATCATTAGGCCGGGGGGGGGGTGCGGTTTATGAAAATTCTCATATCAAATGTCAAATTTTAATACATAAATCTGATTCAGATTGAAATTTTCATTTTTAGAAAATGAGATTAAATCAAATAAATTCGCTTTAAAAAAATCCGATATTATATATAAAATGTATAAGAAATCTAATGGAGAGCATTGGTTAATAATATAAAAATTAAAACTACTAAATATATGCGTTAAAGTAAATCGTTTAAAAAAATTTGTAAAGATTACATCCGCCGTAAACGAGACCAGTCGCTTCCCCTGGGTTCGGAGGATGGACGTCTTTGGTGACGTCACAAACAAGCTTACCTAGCCTTGTATATTCTAATCAGCCTTTGTAGGACTCCAAAGCCGATAGGATAAAGCGTTGAAGGTCGAGTTTCAAAGACAGGAAAGCCTTGAGAAAAAAGGGAGAAGTGATACCAAGATCGACACAAGTCTTTGCTAGGTTGTTGCGGAGATGGTTGCAAGCCGAGCAGTTCAGAAGAAGGTGCTCCGGAATTTCGTCCTGTCTTTCTGTGCACTGCATGCAGAGAGGGGAGAATTCGTTTTTTAATTTAATTTTAAATAGATGTACATTCGGGTAAGGCGATATTGAGTCTGAGATGATGGAAGCAAATTTAGATTCGGCGAGGAATGCAGCTGTAGAGGAAATGCTATTGATTATTTTGTAGACTGCTCTGCAGCGACCCGTAACCTCTTGTATTAGAAGGTCGATCTTCTCTTTGGAATAGGCTATATGAAGTCGGATAAGAAAGCTAGAGATACTGGGCCTATGATTGATAGGAGTGTTGCAGAGATCGTTTTAAGAATCACTTTGGGCCCAGTGTGTCAAATGGTCAGCAGCGTCGTTGCCATCGATCCTACAGTGTCCAAATATCTAGTGAAGGGTGGAATTTTAGTTAACAGAGGCGCACACTCGGAAGCTAGGATGACGACGTTCTGGGCAATCGGATTTGAAATCTAAGTTGTAAAATGGGCGGTAATACATTGGAAGGCAGCTTTGGAGTCGCATAGGATGGTCACGGGTTCGAAGAGTAGCTACAAGTCCAGTTGACGGCCACCCATATCAAGGGCGGATCTAGAATTATTTGGGGAAGAGGCGAAAATCTTGAAGACCAACTAATACGTGTAAAAAAATTTCGGGGTTAAGTGTAAGTAAAAATACATGTACATTTTTTTACTTTCGGAGGGTGCGTGCACCCCCTGGATCCGCCCTTGTCCCATATAATGATTGGTTGCGCCTTTGTTGAAGGATAGTATGTACATAAACTGAAAAATACTAAAAGGCCTTTTGTGGGGATCGTGAATACACAGCTCCCAGTGTAGGAGATGTCGTAAAATCCAACTGCAGTGGCGGGTCCAAAAAATTTTCAAAGGGGCGATTAATTTTCGATTTTTATTATACACCCTTTATTATGTGTAAGCTCAGATCAAGATGGGGAGGGCGATCGCCCCCTCGTCAGTGTAAATTTTTAGATTTGGAAGTTGAAGTGAGTGTATCAATGCGAAGGAGAGTGACTTTAATGAGACAGTGATCGATTTATTCTCCGGAACTCTCAGGAAGGGCAGATGGTTTATTGGTAGGATGACGTTCCATAGTGGGTGGGGAAAGTATTGGAAATGTGGAGACAGGTAATGAATCCAAAGAGTACTTTGAATAACCCGTGCTGACAGAGCGATTAAGGAGTCTTGAGTGAATACTGTACTGCGGAGCATAGTACTTCATTCGGCATATGAGCTGGGCCCGATCAAGACATATATGGGCCATAGGCACAGTGTTAGTTGAGCGGTCCCTTGACGCACGGTGACAGATTTAGAAGGAGGGATCTAAAAGCGTATAAAAAATAAGTACTTACATATACTCATTCTAAAACACCTCAAATTTTTAGTAAACTATCTAAAATAGCCCAAAAAATAAGCTTTTACCTAAAAATTTTCTAGATACTGATCAAAAGCCAGCTTAAAGAAAAATCATGATTTGGGAGCCCCTTTCCAACTGGAGGGCCCTAGTCAGTAATCAGGCCCTGCATATGAGACTGCGAAGGAGATTCTTTCTTTGCGTGAATAATGGAGGGATGTAAGCTTTGGCTCAAAGATAAGCTATACAGGCGTATTTGTCTATTCTAAAATGTAATTGAAGGGGCTTGAGATAGAGTTCTCTCCAATTTTATGTCTAGGGCCTTGCTGGTCAAGCAAAAGGAGTACCACCATAAAGAATATTCAATTGGGCAAGAGTTTTATAGAAGCAAAGAAAACGCAATGTAGATTTTTCCCATAAGTTAAAGGCGTTTTGGACGATTTGACACAAAGGATTATTTTCTTTTTCCGAAACCGACACCGCTTTAGGCCGAGAGGGTCCCGAGTTCGAAGGTCACGGAAAGACGGCAGTCCCATCTCAGTCTTGTGCCTAGCTTTGGGAGATAAGATTAACAAACAAATTTTTTCGAAACATATTGATGAGAAAAGCGGATGTGGCTTATACGGAGCTTGCTGAGCATTACTTCCTTTTACTCTGTCACACGATTTCCAGATAGCTAGTTTTGGTTTAATGAGATGAAATTTGCTCAAAACTTGCTCATCCCATTTAGATTGCCACTTGTTACGTAATAATAATGTTGCATAATTCTCAAATGGCATGTTTATTTTCTTTGGTATTACTGTGGCCGACGTCGCAAATATTCGTCTGTTGGTTTCTCCTGGTACATATTGCCGGATTTACGTAAAGGCCCGGGCGCGTAATTCCTTCATGTGGACGACTGAATTTTTTGGCGTAACAGCCCTAGAATATTTAAAAAAATATATATTTTATTTTTAATATTTAATTCTATTTGAAAATTGACGAAATTATATATCGTTTTTAAAATCTTTTAAAATATGCATTCAAATATACATAGTAGAACCAGTGGCATAGTGGGGGTTCCACCAGGGCGAGAGCCTCAGGGCAAGATTCTTGAGAGCTAAAATTTCAATACTTGACTAGTAATTTGGCAGACGCTAGCAAACCCACGCTACACCCTGGTAGAATGTATTACTACAGATATACTTGCATGTAATAACACAGATGAATAAAAATATTATATGTAGAATAATAATTATTTTTATTGCAACTTTTATAATGTGAGGAGGAATAATTTGGCAAGTAATGTAAATCTGGTGACTGCTGAAATCAGGGGCGCAAACTCCAAGGGGCCCCAAAAATTGATGAATAATTGAAGAAAGAGCATAGTTGAGGTGAAGACACCAATATACAAAATATATTGTTATTGTTCGTATTTTTTATGTCGTAATAAAGAAGTAATTGATAGAGAATGCTTTACGTTGAAAGAAATAGGCCTATATTTTATTGCATCAACATAGGTCTTCAGTGTTGTAAGAATTATCAAGTAATTGAAATAGATGAAAAAAAGCTGTTTAATTATTTAGGCGTTTGCTTTTGAAAAAAATTATGGTGTAAAGGCGAAGAATTCTACTCCCCCTTTGCTTGAGACACAGTTTAATAAAGTGGATAAAATTGAGGCTCAACTGGGCCGCCCAATATTTTCAAGTTGGCGCCCCTTGCGACAAACCTTCAAAAGCAAAACTTGTTTTTTTTACAACAACTATTCTATATTCGTTTATTAAATATTTGATAGATATCCTTAAAATATCTTTTATGAACAAGAATATAATTTTCTCCATATATGTATACGATTTTGAGGTCTGATTATTATCCTTAGTATGTCGTCTTTTTATTTCGTTTACTTTAGTACCTCTCATAAAAACGTTTTGTTTAGCTTGATATTTCTAGTTATAAAATGGCTTCTCTTTTATCAGAAGAAACTTTTTCATTACATTTCCTATGATATCGATATGTTTTTGATCTAGAAATATTTTTGCAGGCATTAAAAATTTCCAATTATTTATTCCAGACCTTCTAATCTTCTGCACTTTTGAACATCTAGAACATTGGTTCCCAACCTTTTTCAAACTGTAATCCACTTTTATAGTAGCCAAGTAATCCGCGACCCCCTTTTATAGTAACAAAAAGGTCTGTGACCCCCTCTTTCATTGCTACATTTGTGATTAAAAGAAAACATTAATATTAAATACATATGTCATTATGTATTATGTTAAAAATATATGCACACACACATATATATATGAATGTATCATTTTACTGCGTTCTTTGCGGTAGTCTAACTTAACTTTAACTCTCACCAGTCTATGGTCACTTTCCACGTCAAAACGATTGAGAACCGTACAGTCACTGAATATATTCTTGTGGTTGGATAGAACATAATCAATCTCACTTTTGTTTCCTGACGGACTTCCCATGTCCATTTCCTATTGGCTTTCTTTTTATAAAACGAATTCAAAATATAGAGGCCTTGTCTCTCTGCAAAATTAACTAGCGAGTCTCCTCTTGCATCTCTATGACCGCTGCCATGTGGGCCTGTTGCACATTCACCAAAGTGGGTTTTTCCAATTCTGGCATTAAAATCACCCACTAAAATTTTGTAGTGGCAATTTTCTTTATTTTGTAGGTCTGATATATCCTCGTAGAATTCTTCAATTTCATCATCAGTGTGGCTACTAGTTGGTGCATAAGCCTGGATAACTTGGAGCTTATGTCGTTTGTTCAGTTGTATGGTGCATTGTGTGATTCTATCTGAAGTACCCTCAAGTTTTATGATGGAACCTTTTAATCTCTGATTAATGAGGAAATCTACAAAACTACATTTCCCGTTTGCAGTTCCTTTTGTATATAGAAGATGGCCGGTATCGAGTTTTACAAGATTTTCACCTTTACGTCTCGTTTTACACAGCACGATGATGTCCCACTTAATATGCTTGAGTTCTAATATTAGTTCTTGTAGGCGAGCAT
>QLNU02005064.1:20760-35967 GCA_006491805.2 Dysdera silvatica | reverse complement strand
GGAAGTTTATAACATTCACACATCGTTAAGCAGATTATACCTTTCACACACCTTTAGGAGGCTTATAACAATCACACTGTTTAATTTATAGCATTCATACGCCTTTAAGCGGCTCATAACATTCATACGCCAATGGCTCATAACATTCACACATTAGTATAGCTAATTTATGGCATTCACACACTTCCATGAAGTGTAATATTTATAGATTCATTTTGTGTAATTGTGTTTGATGGTTTATTTTTCTCTTTATTGGTGCTCTTGTTGTGTTCGTGTTCTGTTCTATGTTATTCCGATTACCCTTGAAGAAAATTCTATCTTAACACATAGGACATGTCTCCGTCTGCTGACAAAACCCTATGGGCTACATGAGTAGCCACTAAAGCACTGCTTCCCTCTGCAGAAATTGATTTAAGTGTTTGTAAAATCTTTATCTTCTTTAGTATATCGTTTGCTGTTCTGCTTCATCCTGACTATGCTACTACAAATCTTCTAGAAATACCTGTTGTTGCACACTTGGAAAAAGTTACAAATTCATGAGAGGGAAAAAATTACAAATTCATGAGAGAGTATTGTAATTAATTAAAACTCACTTTTCAGGTACTTCTCATTCTGCTTCCTTCCCTTTATTTGTATTTCTGGGTGATGTTATCCATTCCCCTTGCAATGTCAGTCTTTGGGTTTCAGAGCTGTAAAGAAAAAAAAAACCTTCAGCGATTGCTGGTGGGTTTTAACATACTCTGACATGAAACTGTGATTTTTTCCACTTTCCTACCCAGCAAAGTATTTCCACCAAACCTTCTGCCGAAGAAATAAAAACTTGCTATTTTACAGGCGGCAGCTTTTGCCAAACTTCCCTGCCCTCTAATAATAATCTGGCTGCCGAATCCTTGTGATTGAAACGGCACTTGTAGGAGCTGCAGAATTGAGTAATTTGTGTTTCGTTTTTTCTGTTGTCTTTTTTGGTGTTTGCGTTCCTGGCTTTCTGCTATATTCTATATAGCGTTCGTACACTTCTCGGAAGTTTATAACATTCACACATCGTTAAGCAAATTATACCTTTCACACGCCTTTAGGAGGCTTATAACAATCACACTGTTTAATTTATAGCATTCATACGCCTTTAAGCGGCTCATAACATTCATACGCCAATGGCTCATAACATTCACACATTAGGATAGATAATTTATGGCATTCACACACTTCCATGAAGTGTAATATTTATAGATTCATTTTGTGTAATTGTGTTTATGATGGTTTATTTTCTCTTTATTCGTGCTCTTGTTGTGTTCGTGTTCTGTTCTAAATTATTCCGATTATCTTTGAAGAAAATTCTATCTTAACATATAGGACATGTCTCCGTCTGCTGACAAAACCCTATGGGCTACATGAGTAGCTACTAAAGAACTGCTTCCCTATGCAGAAATTGATTTAAGTGTTTGTAAAAGCTTTATCTTCTTTCGTACGTCGTTTGCTGTTCTGCTTCATCCTGACTATGCTGCTACAAATCTTCTTGAAATACCTGTTGTTGCACACTTGGAAAAAATTACAAATTCATGAGAGGGGAAAAAATTACAAATTCATGAGAGAGTATTGTACTTAATTAAAACTCACTTTTCAGGTACTTCTCATTCTGCTTCCGTCCCTTTATTTGTATTTCTGGGTGATGTTATCCATTCCACTTGCAATGTCAGTGTTTGGGCTTCAGAGCTGTAAAGAAAAAAAAAACCTTCAGCAATTGCTGGTGAGTTTTAACATACTCTGACATGAAACTGTGATTTTTTCCACTTTCCTACCCAGCAAAGTATTTCCACCAAACCTTCTGCAGAAGAAATAAAAACTTGCTATTTTACAGGCGGCAGCTTTTGCCAAACTTCCCTGCCCTCTAATAATAATCTGGCTGCCGAATCCTTGTGATTGAAACGGCACTTGTAGGAGCTGCAGAATTGAGTAATTTGCGTTTCGTTTTTTCTGTTGTGTTTTTGGTGTTTGCGTTTCTGGCTTTCTGCTATATTCTATATAGCGTTCGTACACTTCTCGGAAGTTTATAACATTCACACATCGTTAAGCAGATTATACCTTTCACACGCCTTTAGGAGGTTTATAACAATCACACTGTTTAATTTATAGCATTCATACGCCTTTAAGCGGCTCATAACATTCATAAGCCAATGGCTCATAACATTCACACATTAGTATAGATAATTTATGGCATTCACACACTTCCATGAAATGTAATATTTATAGATTCATTTTGTGTCATTTTGTTTATGATGGTTTATTTTTCTCTTTATTCGTGCTCTTGTTGTGTTCATGTTCTGTTCTAAGTTATTCCGATTACCTTTGAAGAAAATTCTATCTTAGCATATAGGACATGTCTCCGTCTGCTGACAAAACCCTATGGGCTACATGAGTAGCCACTAAAGCACTGCTTCCCTCTGCAGAAATTGATTTAAGTGTTTGTAAAAGCTTTATCTTCTTTCGTACGTCGTTTGCTGTTCTGCTTCATCCTGACTATGCTGCTACAAATCTTCTTGAAATACCTGTTGTTGCACACTTGGAAAAAGTTACAAATTCATGAGAGGGAAAAAATTACAAATTCATGAGAGAGTATTGTAATTAATTAAAACTCACTTTTCAGGTACTTCTCATTCTGCTTCCTTCCCTTTATGTGTATTTCTGGGTGATGTTATCCATTCCACTTGCAATGTCAGTGTTTGGGCTTCAGAGCTGTAAAGAAAAAAAAAACCTTCAGCAATTGCTGGTGAGTTTTAACATACTCTGACATGAAACTGTGATTTTTCCCACTTTCCTACCCAGCAAAGTATTTCCACCAAACCTTCTGCTGAAGAAATAAAAACTTGCTATTGGACAGGCTGCAGCTTTTGCCAAACTTCCATTCCCTCCAATAATAATCAGGCTGCCGAATCCTTGTGATTGAAACGGGACTTGTACGAGCTTCAGAATTGAGTAATTTGTGTTTCGTTTTTTCTGTTGTCTTTTTTGGTGTTTGCGTTCCTGGCTTTCTGCTATATTCTATATAGCGTTCGTACACTTCTCGGAAGTTTATAACATTCACACATCGTTAAGCAGATTATACCTTTCACACACCTTTAGGAGGTTTATAACAATCACACTGTTTAATTTATAACATTCACACGCCATTAAGCGGCTCATAACATTCATACGCCATTGAGAGGCTCATAACATTCACACATTAGGATAGATAATTTATGGCATTCACACACTTCCATGAAATGTAATATTTATAGATTCATTTTGTGTCATTGTGTTTATGATGGTTTATTTTTCTCTTTATTCGTGCTCTTGTTGTGTTCGTGTTCTGTTCTAAGTTATTCCGATTACCTTTGAAGAAAATTCTATCTTAGCATATAGGACATGCCTCGGTCTCCTGACAAAACTCTATGGGCTATATGAGTAGCTACTAAAGAACTGCTTCCCTATGCAGAAATTGATTTAAGTGTTTGTAAAATCTTTATCTTCTTTAGTACATCGTTTGCTGTTCTGCTTCATCCTGACTATGCTACTACAAATCTTCTAGAAATACCTGTTGGTGCACACATGGAAAAAATTACAAATTCATGAGAGGGGAAAAAATTACAAATTCATGAGAGAGTATTGTAATGAATTAAAACTCACTTTTCAGGTCCTTCTCATTCTGCTTCCTTCCCTTTATTTGTATTTCTGGGTGATGTTATCCATTCCACTTGCAATGTCAGTGTTTGGGCTTCAGAGCTGTAAAGAAAAAAAAAACCTTCAGCAATTGCTGGTGAGTTTTAACATACTCTGACACAAAACTGTGATTTTTTCCACTTTCCTACCCAGCAAAGTATTTCCACCACACCTTCTGCTGAAGAAATAAAAACTTGCTATTTTACAGGCGGCAGCTTTTGCCAAACTTCCCTGCCCTCTAATAATAATCTGGCTGCCGAATACTTGTGATTGAAACCGCACTTGTAGGAGCTGCAGAATTGAGTAATTTGTGTTTCGTTTTTTCTGTTGTGTTTTTGGTGTTTGCGTTCCTGGCTTTCTGCTATATTCTATATAGCGTTCGAACACTTCTCGGAAGTTTATAACATTCACACATCGTTAAGCAGATTATACCTTTCACACACCTTTAGGAGGCTTATAACAATCACACTGTTTAATTTATAGCATTCATACGCCTTTAAGCGGCTCATAACATTCATACGCCAATGGCTCATAACATTCACACATTAGGATAGATAATTTATGGCATTCACACACTTCCATGAAGTGTAATATTTATAGATTCATTTTGTGTAATTGTGTTTGATGGTTTATTTTTCTCTTTATTCGTGCTCTTGTTGTGTTGGTGTTCTGTTCTAAATTATTCCGATTATCTTTGAAGAAAATTCTATCTTAACACATAGGACATGTCTCCGTCTGCTGACAAAACCCTATGGGCTACATGAGTAGCCACTAAAGCACTGCTTCCCTATGCAGAAATTGACGGCATGCTTGTAAAGCTATCTTTCATGTTGTTCTGTCATAGATATCTATAGGAAGTGTTGTTGTTATTCTTGAAGTTAAGGCCAGTTTACTAAGTAGAAGATATCAATGTGGACCAAAATTTTAATCTTAAAATTAACCATAAGGTGCGAGTTCATGTACTTTAAAATGTCTACATATGCAATCAGAACCGTCGATAAGCTCCGGTCATTTCACTGGGAGAGTCTGGACCACCCACCATACAGTCCGGACCTCGCCCCTAGTGATTTCCACGTTTTCGGTCCGCTGAAGAAGTTCCTGGCAGGACAGCGATTCACGTGCAACGATGAAGCCAAGACAGCAGTCCGACGGTGGTTCCACAGTCAGCCGGACGAATTCTACCACAGGGGCATCTCAAATTTAGTGCTGCGATGGGACAAATGTCTGAACCGGTGTGGGGACTATGTGGAAAAATAGTGTAAGGTACGTAGAATAGTACGTATATTTGTAATTACCTGTATGTACCTTATTTTGGCTAATAAAAAATAGGGGCAAAGACTTTCTGATTCGCCCTCGTATATAGAATATTTGTTTATAATTTTAATTAAAATCGAATATAAGATTTGCATATGCATGAATGTCTGCACACTCAATATGAAAATAGGTACTGAGTGTATCCCCTGAAGAAATATTCAAAGTGCTACCAACCAGGGAAAAAATCAGTAATTCAAAGGAAATTTCCCCGAACAGGAATCGTATAAATGCAGTAGCTTCAAGGATTTCAGATACTGAAAGGGAGTTTATTTTTACTTCATAAAATTCCCAATCAGGAGTTGTCATAAATTTTGACCGCTGAAAACAAAATTGCTTTTCGATATCTTTATATAGATCAAAAGAAAAACCATAGGTGCCGCCAATTTCGCTTTTAATGTTCAGTTTTCGTCAACGAAAGTTATTTCAAATTTTGTCTTACTCCTTTTTGAAAAGAAAGCTAAATTGAAAAGGATATTTTGAAAGCAAAAATAACGAAAATCAGAAACCATTTGTAGATATGTCTAAAAGATTTCTTCTTATTTGCAGAGAAAACACAAAATATTAGTCAAACCTTACTTCACATTTTCTGGATTTGACATGAAAATATGAACATATTTTTCATATTGCGAAGTTTTAGCAGCAGATTGATTTAAAATCAATTGATTCATTGATTTCAAAATACTTTAGAAAACTTTGAGAACGAATGCTGTCATATAAAGTTATGTACTTTAATGTATTTTTTGAAGCTCATTGCCATTTGAACTTCAACAAAATACAGTAATTTCTCGCTTACATGCTGGCACAAAGTAAATTAGATTTAATACATAATATAACACGAAAATGACGAACAAAACCAGAAAAATATTAATACTGCGACATACTTGGGTTTAGCACTTAAAAATTTAAATAACTAAAAAATGCAAAGCAATTTCAAACATATTTATTCATATATCGTATTTACATTTACAGCTTCTTAATTCAATGCAACATCGAACGTTGATTTTCCGATGTTGCCTGTCATTTAAATAATTTTTTCCAGTTCATTAAAACTAGGAGGCATGGTCTTCGATACGTCAATAAGTTTTACGTGATGATCAAGAATTTTTACTCTTTCGTGGAAAAGCTTTTAGAATTTCGCGAAAGTCGGGTGATCTTCCGTGAAAACTTCATTAGCTTTCTCTTCACTATAATCACCATCTTGAATTTCACCGGCCGTTTCTTGAATATCCCTCAATTAATCGTCATTAATCCTTTTCTCAATTCCAAGAAAACGAACTGTTTCCTCGATTGAAATCGTAAACAAGCAAGGCTATGAATTACAGGCGAAAGATAAGGCAATACGTGAGGGAATAGACGCCATTTTTCAATAGGAATCCTGGGAAAGGCGGGAGGAAAATAGAAAGAGATCATCATTGACACGAAATTTCAGTGGAAAGGTTTATTCGAATGAAGAATGAAAGGATGTCAAAAAAATGTAAACTGAAAATTTTCATGAAATTTTCATGACGTAAAACTTAGAAGTAGCTTTCAAACTGAGACGCATAAAAGAAAACAAATTGCATTATTTCGTCATGCCTTTGGCCGGGACCAGTAAAAATCAACGAATAACTGATGGAGAGAGATTGAAGTAGAATCTCGCGAAAAAGAGAACATATATGTAAAAGATTACTGTATTTTGCGATAACAGTGTCTCCAATGTTTGTTTACCCCATTCCTTAAGTATTTCCTTTTCGATTTCTCCTAATTATTTTATTCTTAGTTTTATTGTAAAACTGTACCGTTTCTGGAAAGTGGTTTCATCTTTGAAAATCTGTATCAACATTTGGGTGCAGAGAATTTAGAAGGATTTTACTTTTAGCTTTCGCTTAATATACGCTCAATATAAAATTTCTGTTTTCTAGCAGATAACTTTCCTACAAAGGAGTCTTTTAACTTTGAATATCTTAGCTTTTTAGCTCGCTTTATATAAGTAAAATAGGTGTCAGTAGGGCCCGATTAACGTATGGGCCTTTAAAGCCGCTGTCTTGGGGCCCTCATATTATTGGGGAGCCCTAATTTTCTGTATGGTGTATTTTAGCAGGTTTAAAATGTCAGTTTGAAACCTAGTTTGTTATTTATAACTTAGTAATTTATTAATATTACATTTTTTCTTAATTTTAACTTAGGCGTCATTGAAAATAACTTTCAACTATTGATTATGCAGATAATATATATATAACAAGAATTTGTATTTGTTATTTACTTATTGTATAATTTTGTTATGAATACGTAGGGAGGGGTTCGAATACATACTTGAACCTGCGCCCCACTTTTGCTTGATCGGGCCCTGGTCGTCAGGTACAGAAATTCGATTACTAATCACATTTTCAGGAGCACATTCATTTTCACTTCATGATTCATTCTTCCCAAGATACAGAAAAGCGTTTCACATGTACTTCTACGGTACGTCTACTAGAAGTCAGAATTTTATTCCATATTTCTCGGGTTTGTTCGCTATATGCCGTGGCAAATTTACACCTTGATTTTGTAGGAAACAAGTAAACATTTATAGTCTAATTTTCAGAGGTCTTATAACAGCGTATGCGTTTATTAATGAATTTGTTCTAGACTTCAGAGAACAGAACAAATTTGTTCGTTTCCAAACCTAGAGGTCTTACCAATTTCTTGTCGAAAAGACACATGATTAAATTTCCAGTCGAAGTGACCGATTGTGGAACTTAGAGGTAGAATTAAAATTATCTCGATTAGTTTTATTTTTTGTCATCTGGCGTTTTGTATGACTAATGTATAGGATTTTTCAGGAAAAGTCATAAAGGTTCAAAACTTAAGAAATATATTAAATGAAAAACAGAACATGATTATGAACAACGGTTAGTATGACGGGATTGGCTCTTCTAATATTAAAGAACAGCAATTATTTATGATAAACTTTAAAGCTTTTAAGATCAATGCACAAAGAAAGCGCACTTTCGAAAACATATGTATTTTCTTCAACAAAATTTTAAAATTTTAACCTCACTATTTAATGAAACCAACATTAAAATAATTTTAATTTTCAAACGAAATCATATTAATGAAATCTGAAGAAATAACATATTATAAGATTATTATATGTCATCTTATTCACAATCCGCCGGCGGGGTGCGGGTGACTTTCTATCAAGAGGTCATGTTTTGGTAAACTATGCTCGTGTTAACCCCAGCCAGATATCATTTTCGGTTACAGAGAGGTCAAACCAAAGAGACCCACGGACGTGTTTTGTTAACCAATAGATGGAAATTGTGCTCATAAGATGATGCTAGGTCGAAGCGAAAATCTTTTTGCTCTAAAGGCATCTTACCGTCAAATCAAAGAAGAAAAATACGTTTTGAAACTCACAAATAAGAAGTCCATTAGCATCGTGCAATGTCAAGTCGGTTTCAAATTCAGTTTCAAAGCTGGTGGCAAATCGCTCGACCTTTTTCGTAATTGACATTCAAAATTGTGGGTTCTTTTCTAAACGAAAGACGTCCAAACAAATATTTTTATAAGAAGAAAAATTATATGAATGGATTTTGTGCATAATACATATGTACATGCTGGAATTCGAGTCTGCGGATATGCAAGCATGCATTTATTTTCATGATAATGTGAAATGTACGCAAGAACAATGAACATGTCTGTGATGTTTGGATACACCTGTATATTTACTAGGTATATTTATATGTACAGCCGGCGAAACAAAAAGCTGAACATTTATGCTACAGAAAATTTAAAGTGACAATCAATAGTAGAGAGTAAACAATGAAATATACCAAGATAAATCGATTTCATTGTTCACTATCGATTGGCACCTTTAAATTTTATACAGCACAATTATTGTGCGAATGGCAATGTATATTCAGTTCTTTGTTTTACAGACTGTTCATACGCCAAGTATACTGGGAGTTCGAATTATCATGATCACGATACAATTTTATGCAAATTCGCTATTCCACAGATAATGCTCATGAAGTAAAATACCTGAACCTCTATAAAAAATGAAAAGTATGCGATTAAATACGTTTAATTATGCTAATTAAATTTGTCGTTCATGAAATAAAGGGTGAGCAATTCTGCCTGGTGAGTTTTGGACGTGGAAAGATTGTGGACGCTCACTGCAGTGTTGCGATTATTAGTAAAACAGCTGCAACTGATAAATTGTTCGAGAGCGATAATTATCGAAGTGTACATGAAGTGGGTTTGCAGATAAAAATTGGGTCCAAGCACGTGACCTCTCTTTATAAAGGGCAACTTGATGTTTAAGTGGAGTGGAAAAGGAGAAAAAAAAAAAGAAAAAGAACAGACAATCAATTGCATTTCTCAAAATACGAACAATCTGGATCGGGGGCCCCAACTGTTATAGGTCTAGGTCTCTTCAGGGCACAAGCAAAACTTTTTTTGGGGTGGACCATTCTGAAATTGATGAATAGTATATAAAGAAGTACAGAACATAATTGAGGGTAAACGACGTAGCATCCAAAATAAATAATTCTAATGGTTTATGATTTTTTTTCGCGTGTGATTAGCTCACTTGATTGCAAGTGCAAATTCTTTATTCAAGATTTCCCCAATATTTTCTCCAAGTTGGCGCCCCTAGCCTGAATCAAGGAAGAAGTCAGATGGTCAATCATCTCTGGATATGAAAAATATTAAAATTAAAAGTAGGGAAAAACGATGTAAAATTTTTAATAAAATTTAATTTTGACAACCACGTTTTGAAACTATAAAATAAATAAAAAATAATAATTTTATTGATTCAAGAGCATCTTAATTTTAAAAAGCGCCCTAAAAGTCTGAATTTACATAAAAATTCCTATTGGGTTCACTATGCTGCTATTTGGGGTAATAAGGTCAAAAGAAAGAAAGAAATAGCTAAAATCAGCGCCTTATCTACAAGAATCACAAGCTGCGTCTCTTATCCAATCGGACCTTCCTCTATAGCAACTCCCGCAGAAACGTTGCATAAAAAGGTAAAAGAATAGTCCTGTAAAAAGATTCTGATACATGCACCAGCATGTCTTAGAAAGCAAGCCTGCATACAAGGATCGTTGTATTTTTTTTTTATATTTTACGTCACAAAACTATGCTACAAATTATATAGGAAAGAAACAATGCATTTATTTACACATATCCAAGTTTATCAGGAATCGAACCCAGCACAGTAATTCCGAAGTCGGCGGGCATAACCTACAAACACCTGGGAGCTTACTGGCTTTGTATTTTACTACGCAAGGCAAGTAAGGTCATACTCAACTGGTATCTACTGTTTTCTAAAGAATACGAAGCGCTATTACGTAGAAAACCAAACTCCGGTATAGTTATAATTGAAATCAGCATATGGTTAGTCTACCTTTATCCTTAATGTATACAACGAAATTTTATAGGCATATTTTACTAGATATAAAGGAAGGCCTGCGGCCGAATATTGCACAAATTTTGCCATAGTTACTTTACATGTTTGTATGTATTGGAGGGTAAAAGAGAGAGAGAGAGAGAGAGAAAGATACGAGGGGGGGGAATACAGTAGACCAAAATTGGACTATCTGTTTCAAATCACCCATCAATTTTTATGCTTGCAATTTTCCTTATTTAGGAAAGAATTGGGGAATATTTTGATACAGACGCATAAACGCGATCTTGAAAGCAGGAAAAAATTATCTGTAGTCATTGGGTTAAAGGTTAGAAAATGTTTGTGCTGAATAATTGATTTTTATTATCTATATAAATGTATTTTATATATTTGTGTATTTTTCTACACATATATATGTATTTTTACCCATATGTGTACAAGTATGTAGGCTTTATTGTGAATTGCTTAGGATAGTTTTGTGCAGAAAGCACTTGGAAAAATCTTCATCCATCAGTGGATAGAAAGTGATTGAATATGGTGATAACGGGTATAGGTTGTCTAGTGTAATTTTAAGTTGAATAAGGACATTTTTCAGCTAAATAATCGATTAATTTTGCGGTTATAATTGTTTATCGATTCAACCGTTGGCAACTGAACATTAACTATAATGCAAATCATTACTAATTAATCTTGCGACAGCAGTTATCTAGGAAAATGCATAATTTTCTGCGATTCCCGCTTCAATCTTTATGGTGGAATTTCTAGCCATCCATAAACTTAACTATCGAAGTTTTAACCATTAACTATTGGGCTTCGTAATTGAAGTTTCAATTATCCATAAAATGGAGCTTAATGCACAAAACTTGCTCCGGGCGCAGTGTGCACTTACTCCAAGTGCAGACACAGGGGTCTCCCCATTCTCTCCGCCCCCCACCAGGAATGGTAACTTCATATTTTTTATTATTACTTGTCCAAAATTGGTAACGAATTTCACAGAATAAAATTAAATATAAAGTTTTTAAGTTTTGGACTGCCCCCTCCCAACCCCACCAATTTTTTTTTTCTTGATCTGTGTCCTTTTTTTCACGCTGTGAATGTGTTGCGGCTGTGAGCTGTCTCGCGTTAGATAGTGTGTCCCTTTGAAGGAATTACTCAAAACGTAATGAAAACACGTTGCTAAAATCTTTTATGTTATTGAAGAAAATGGTTGATAAAGAAGAAAACATTAACATTATCAGTGCTTCGGAAATTGTGGATTTCCATAATGGAAAAGCATAAAAATCCACACCATAATTTTTGGATGCCTAAGGTGATTTAAAATGCGACCTAATTTCACGAATCCGATAAAATTTATATAAATACATTTTTACCTTATTTTTATTGTCCCCGATAAAAATATTCACCCAAAATACTTTAGTCAGGGAAAGTTGATTTAAAAACGTCGTAAATGGTAATGAAAGGAGAGATAGTTCTTATCAACTAAATTTTAGCCCGAAAATAACTAGTTTGGCAAGAAGTATGCCTGTAAAAAGCTAATAAAGCTATAAATTTTAACCACATTCGAAGCAACTCATCCAGATAGCTCGATACCAAAATTTGTGGCTTTCTAGCTGCAGTCATGTGTAACTTGTGTTTCCATTCCCTTTGACGAATATATTTTTTTTTATTTTGTAATTTAATAAATAAGCATTCCCTATATGACATTAAAGTTAGTTCAAGTTAACTATTTAAAACTAATTAATTTATTTGATCAAGTAATTTTCATTAAGCTTCATAAAACACAATATTTAAAATTTCTAAAATTTTAATTAACTCAATAAATTTTAAAATTAATGAAAGTGAAATTGAAAAATTAGCTATGCCTTCAAATGAGCACTTTTAAATAAGCAATTAAAAACTATAGCTACATTAATTATATAAAAAAATGTAATGGATTTATAAGTTTAAAAGACAGTACTGCATGTAGTGAAGATTAGATATAAGAATTTTATAAGATAACCCCGAACTTAAAAGCAATAGAATCCATAAGCAGTTAGCCAATTTGCAACCCATCCCCCGGGTCAATTTTTTTTGTAATATTAAAGAAAAACAATTGTTTATTTAACCGCCATCTATTGACAATTTCAGCTACTAAACCCATTGCAGGACGTATCAAGGAAGGGCTACCACTTGAGAATGGTTTTCTACTGCCCCAAACTTCAGAAATTGTTGAGGAATAAAACAGGTCAATTATAAATTTTTGTTAAGATGGTCGAAAAAAAATTATAAATATTTGTTAAGATGCTTGATAAAAAATGGGGGTAGAGCCTACGGCGCCAGGTCTCCCTGCAATGCTAGGGTCCTAGGCTTGTCTGCCTAGGCAGAAGTATAATGCTAATAACAGACTTCAAAAAATTAAAAAAAATTATGACTATGTAGAAATATTATAAAGATTTTTTTCATTTATTATGATCACATCTAATGAAATAATTAAACATTAATTATGTTTTATGAAATATGCTTTATGACTCAACGTAAGTTTAGAAAGTAAACTGAATGCAGTAGTAGTTATTTTTTAATATTTATGTCTTGAATCAGGGACGGACCCAAAACATTTTTTCGTGGGCCGCAGAGATTAAAAACCAATTTAGTCATATTTTGTGAAGATTGTTGCCAAGTTTTTGGTAAGTAATATAATAAGCATAAACTTTTTATTCTCAGG
This sequence comes from Dysdera silvatica, assembly GCA_006491805.2. Taxonomy (NCBI): domain Eukaryota; kingdom Metazoa; phylum Arthropoda; class Arachnida; order Araneae; family Dysderidae; genus Dysdera; species Dysdera silvatica. The sequence continues at coordinate 22,888 of QLNU02005064.1, read as the reverse complement.
AAGGGGCAGGTGCACTCCCTGCGTCGTCCTATATTCGCCCTTTTGTTTAACGAACTTTGAACAGACACAGATACCTTCTTTGCTTTAGATGTTCGCAAAGTTTTCCTGGAATACTGGGTAACATGCAGTATTATCCATCGTCTGAAGTGGCTCCTATAGGGACTTAAAGTGCACTTATACCGAACATATATATAAGGATAGATTTTTAGAAAACCTTCAACCAGCAGTACCTTATGCACAGTTAAAAAATTGTGAAAATTGTTAAATAATTTAATGCATAATACAAATGGGGAAAAGAAGATATGTGTAATAACTAGAATGAATGGTAGCAATGGGGAAGGTTTCCCTTTGTTCGGTTAATATGGATATACCATGTAGAAGAATGAATAACGTCCAAGCAAGCAAAATATCTAACATATCACTGGCAGATCCAAGGGCGGGCGATGAGGTGATCAACCCTCCCCTTGAGCGAGACATATCATGGAAAATGAAAAGTACCGGTCACTTAGCTAAGTATAAGAATCGTAAATAAATCACCCCAGCCCTTGGAAAGAAGATTTCTGAATCCTCCCTTGTAACATGATAAACCTGGTAAGCACAGGTAAGTAAAAGTAAAATTTATTTCCGCGAAAAGTATTCTTATGTAAAAAGTTTTTAATGGCTTCTTGAGTCAAAAGTCATAACATAACTTTTCCAAAGTAGGCATCACCTTCGAATAAACTTGTTTCTGCGACATTAGACATTTAGTAGTTCTACGCTGTGAGGATGAAGAAATTTTTAAAGAGTGGTTTAAAAGTCGAATTAAGGAGAATTTACCGAACTACTTTTCATTTTAAAATTTAACAACGCTATCCGAATTTCCCCCCCTTTCAAGTATCCGCTTCTTTATCATTATTATTCACAGTAGCAAGAAGGAAGACAAGTTGGGTCATAAAATTTAAGGAGAGGGCGTTTACTTTTTAAAATCGACTAAGAAAATAATAGTTTGGGTAAAAATAATTAAGCCACGATACATTTGTTAACAAGAACTTATTTTGCTTACTTTTTCAAAAGTATGTTAATCAAATCTGATTCAGTTGATGAAGCAGAAAAGGGTAAGAAGTTGTAAAGATTCCCCTTAAATTGTTTATGGTGCTCTTTAATATACAAGTTAATTATACATTATTAAAAACAAAACTAAACGAGGATTATATATGTGTCCGTAGTTAAAACCATAACAAGAAAATAAAGGGACAAATTAAAAGACAGTTTGCAAATATTCGTATAATATTTGCAGAGTATTAGCAAATATTCAAATTATATTTGCACAGTATTAGTAAATATTCAAATTATATTTGCACAGTATTAGCAAATATTCAAATTATATTTGCACAGTGTTATTAAATGGTGACTTGGATCTTCGACTCTAAATATATCAAAACACTTTTCTATAAGGTTTTGTGAATATTTTTCAATAAATTCTACAAAAAAAAAATCAATTGATAAAGACATTATTATTAGTAATATTTAATACCTAAACCTAAAATACGATTTTTATAAGAGTTGTATGACGATGAAAATACGATATGTTTTAAAGATGGTGACGTTATCTGGTAGATTGTAACTCTTAACATTGCTAGCTCTTAGGACTAATCACTTCGAAGGAAATTTCCGATCCTTATCAAATAACTTTAAACTAAACATATTTATCAAAGCACTAGTGTTGGTGTAATATACATTCCATTCACTGAAGAGGTTTGTTTAATTTTTTTGAAGCTCTTGGGTTATCAATTAAAAAAAATCCGGAACTGTTTATTTCAGCAATGTATAAACTACAGCGATATAATTTTCACGAAAGAAACTGTTTTGAGAAAAATGCTCAGAACATGATATTCTTTATACTCAAAAGGGGCTTAAGGGTTTGAAATTTTCCAAAAATTGAATTTTTTTTTTTATTATTTTAGCGGAAAACTCAGTTCTTCCTGGACATTTTGATACTAAAATTATTAGTTTCCGTTCAATAAAACGCGAGATACTCCAAAACTTCTAATGGTAGAGAAAGGTAAGTGTATGCAGTATTTCCCTAAATATTTTGTTCCGCAATCTTTGAAGCGTTTTTTCTCAAAACTTGAAGTACACGCGTATTAAG
>QLNU02005064.1:6937-20660 GCA_006491805.2 Dysdera silvatica | reverse complement strand
TTCGGCCTTCGTTCCTTACTTCGTACCCATTGGCGCGTGATGCAGCTACTGCTGCACAGTATATGGCGGTGTGTATTTCATGCAGGGAGTTGTGGTTCTGTAGGTGTAGTGGTAGAGTATGTTCATTGAGGATCTTGGTTGCTTTGCAGAGTTTCCAAGATGCCGGTTGGCGTGGTATTCTTGGCCTTGTTGCGGCATCCGAGCCTTCATATTCCGCCAGGGCACATTGGAAACCTTCTTCCATTTTCTCCACGTCCCTCCTCTCTTCTTCTTCTATGCTTGGTTGGAGCGGTTCTCTTGCGCTACTAGCTGGTGCTTCTGGGTTGGCCACACTGGTTGACGTGTTTGCCAGGTCATTGGCGACTTCATCTCTTAACCTTTGTAGTATGGGCTCTGCTAAGAGATTTCTGGTTATTATGTTCCTGCGTTGGGTTGTTATCCTTTCTATACTGATGTCCAGGTGTGGGTACTGTTGTGCGAATTTGGCGTGAAGTGTGGGTCTGTAATTTGTCATGTCTGTTTCTAGCTTTGTAATCGTATAGTAGGTGCGCATGATGTAGGTGTTCATATCTATTGTCCATGACATGCCTTTAGTAGTCTTTCATATATATATATATATATAAATGGATATTTTGATAATTTAGTACAAAATTACGCATATTTTGATGATTTTAAAGATGTATAATTGCGAATATTTTTGCTGGATACTCGACTAGAATATTGGATAGGAGATGAAGAGAGATATATATCGACCAATCGATGTATATCTATATATTGATCTGGTCTGGAGTCGAACGAGTGTCTCTCCGGGGTTATATCCAGAGCGCTTTATCACTAGACCACTAACACATAGGAACAACGTTCCCCTTCTCCGTATACAAAATGTGTAAGGTATTGTTAAGCTTATTAAGCTTAATACAATTTATTGACAAATGGTCAATGCATAGAAAACTCTAATTTGAGCTGAAGCTTGGTGTTTGGAAAATTATTATCAATAACAAATTCTCAAGGAAAAATTACAAAAGAAAGGCCCCGCTGGCTTTGTGTGACGATCATTTGGCAATTATTCTAACCCAGGGAAGGGTAATAACATCTTACAAAAGTCTTAATTGGCGGCCTCGCGGTAAAGGCGCTCAGGGTCTAATGGAAGGGCCCCAATTTGAACCTAGGCCAGCGCTCGATGTTTTTTTCCTATACATTGAAAGCTCTACTTTGAGCTCAAGCGTGGGTATCGGAAAATTACTATCTATGAAATATTCTACAAAAAAAAATTAGAAAAAACTTCCCTGGGGGGCGTTGTATATTGAACATTTAGCAATTGTTTTAATCAGTGGTGTAGTTCTAAAACAAGAAGTAGACTAGCGCTCTTTAAAATCAGGGTTGGATCCACGGGAGATATCAGGGAACCCCCTAACCAGTCAACAGCCCATTAATCTGATAAGGGCAGAAATTATTATTATGTATGGGTTGTTGAGCTGGCATTGCGAGACACCCCACAAATGCACCTCTGGATTCGGCACTACCTACGGCCTATAACTTCAGGGCATATATGCGTATAATAATAATAATAATAATAATAATATGACAAAAACGCATATGCCCAAGCCCAATTAAGCAAGGAATGACCTCTGAAGTGAGCTAATAAAATAAAGAAAAAAATTGAACAAGATAGCCAAAATTCCACCTTTTCGCCCTTGTCGCCTCCGTTATGTTAACCAACACATTGTGGCTTTTATTATTCGGAACGCAGTTTATGACACGTGTTCCAAGCTGTAATTTCCTTTAAATTCCCACGATTCTTAGTTGATTTATTCAAAATTTTAGGGTCATTGCTCTAAAAAAGTTATCTTAATAAAATTGTCGAATCCACATATTTTTTATTTACAACTTGAACAGAATTTTTTACGTAAAATGTATGATTTCCTAAAATTTTCCTTAGCGCCGCTAGGCTGCGCTAGGCCTCAACTACACCACTGGTTATAACCTTGAGATGGATAATAATAACTTACCAGATACAGAATGTATCTGATTCAGCCATATAGTATATATAACCGTATTTTTTCAGGTATCTAGCAAGTCCTTATAGATATACTTCGTTATGTATACCTCTGTACTCCATTTACAGCTAACCGAACTATCACGAACGAAGAGAATTCGCCATTAGTAACAACATTTCATTCTTGCAAAATTTGTAGATCATATAATTCACTTCGAAATATATTAGCTCCTTCCGGCGAAATGAATCTTATATAAATTATGAGGTTGTTATGATGGAGAAATCGATTTTTGAAGGTTTTCTATTAGTATCTATACAGAAGACGAAACAACGTAACCGACAAACTAAATAAGCGTAAATGATCTAAATTAACAAACAAAAACAGTATTTCCTCCAATTAAGCATGACGTGGGCAGAAGCGCCCTCTAAACTTTGATAATGTTTCCATCATGACTCTAGAATTCCAGATATTGCAAAAAGTACCCTTTTATGGAAGATATCTAATCGCCATCAGTATCGATATACTATTCATTGTCACCATCAAAGCACTTTTTCTTCATTTCTACCTTCAAGGACAAAACCTTCACTGCCAATACAAATCTAAAAGATCGAATACCAACATCTATCAAGATACCCGGTGGTATCTTAGTTCTTGAAAGGCCCTGATACTTGAATAACATTAATAATTATAATATATAAGGTCCTCGGAAAATAATTGATAGCTAAGCTGATGAAACCAATCAAACACAACATGGGATGTGAATTTGTACCATAAGAATAATAATCAAACTTTATTCTGAGCAAAATATATTTTGGCTTTTGTATATAATATACAACATTGAATTTACTGCGTCTGTGCAAAAAAGATTGGACATATAAATCTAGCTATTCACGGAAAATCCGAAAATGTGGATTAAAAAAATTCCGGAGCAGTGAAATTTCACCTTCGTTTATTAACTAACAGATTAAATAACAAATATTAACTAACAGATTAAATAACAGATATTAACTAACAGATTAAATAACGATATTAACTAACAGATTAAATAGCCGATATTAACTAACAGATTAAATAACAGATATTAAGTAACAGATTAAGGAACAGATATTAACTAACAGATTAAAGAACAGATATTAACTAACAGATTAAAGAACAGATATTAACTAACAGATTAAAGAACAGATATTAACTAACAGATTAAATAACAGATATTAACTAACGGATAGTTCCTTTTTGTTGCAGTCCTATTAGCGAGGCTGGAATTATATAAAAATTCAACGAAAATCAAGGTTTTTCTACAAGAAAGCATGAGTGAAATAAAAGTCCCACACTTTAACAATAAGTACATAATTTATCAGAAACAGAATTTTATCCAATTCCATTGTTTGAATTTGTCTCCTTTTTCTTCTGTATCGGAAATAATCTGGGAATTTGTATTCATTTCCTTTCTGAGCACCGAGGATCAAATAAATTTTCGTTGCTAGTGTCCCATTAAAATAAATTGCCGGCGTCATTTGCTTTAAACTATACTTACAGAGCAACATTTTCTAATTAGTGCCTTGAAACAGAATTTTATTTTTTATTCTATCATGCGAGCACTTTATCAACTTAAAAGAAACATTTAGAGTATTTATAAATGAGAAAAAAATAAAAAAGTATCGTTTTTATAAAAAAAAGTATTTAAAAAAGCCTCTTTAAAAATTTGATTAAGTCAACAACGTTTTTTCTAAATTCAGTTTTATCTTATTTGTAACAAAATGTGATAGTGTTTATCAATTTGCCTAAATAGCTTAGCGCCTGATGCTTTGTTGTATCGTGTATTATTATTATTATTAGGCATTTTATTGCGTCGTACCTAATTAATGTATATATTGTTGTACCTTACACTATTGATGTATAGATTATTGTATCATATTCTATTAATGTATAGATTGTTCTATCATAGCCTAATAATATAATATAGATTTGTATATCATATATCATATTAATGTATAGATTTGTATATCATATATCATATTAATGTATAGATTTGTATATCATATATCATATTAATGTATAGATTATTGTATCATATCCTATTAATGTACAGATTGTTGTATCATACTTTATTAATGTATAGATTGTTGTATCATAACCTATTAATATATAGATTGTTGTCTCATACCCTATTAATATATAGATTTTTGTACCATACTCTATTAATATATAGATTTTTGTACCATACTCTATTAATGCATAGATTGTTGTATCATATTCTATTAATGTATAGATCGTTGTATAATATTCTATTAATGTATAGATTGTTGTATCATGCCCTATTAATATATATAGGGTGTCTCAGCACCAGGGTTATACACCTCTACGTGAGTAACGTACACCTAGATCACTCGGAATCACATATCAATGCTGGTCGCAAACCACTCACAGCAGTATCGTATTTCCTAATAGGCTATAGACTGGGGCGACAAAATTTTGTGTATTAAGTCTGATATAACAAAATCAATACCACACGATGATATAATCAGATGTTTTGCCGAGAAGAAAGCTAGACGTCATGCTTTCCATTTAAATACCAGTGTTCGATGTGCTTTTATTTTTTTGTTAAAATTAAAATTTATTTCGATAAAATTGAATTTGATTTATTATATACCAAAAAGAAATAATACTTCAATATAAGTTAATATTGTTTAATGTTTATGTTTCAATTTATGAGTTTGTTTTTAACATGTTTTTCAAAATACAAAAGTTTTTGGCGTATATTGAATGTATAACAACTGAAGGGGTGACAAAAAATAGCACTGGGGCAGAAAAAATAGCCTAGGAGTGGCAAAACGGTAAATCCACCCATGACTCACAGCGCTAGTTCTAAAACCGTCCAGCATGCACAAATAGTGACAACCAGTGCATGAGAAGAGCAAAATGCGATGTCCTAATCATCTATGCACTTGAGCAGCTGACTTGAGTTTTATCTGGCCTTTTTAAGCACTGGTTGTAAATACGTGTGTGGGCTGGACGGTTTTAGAACTAGCGCTTTGAGTGGTTTGCGACCAGCATTGCTATGTGATTCCGAGTCATCTAGTGTACCTTACTCCTCCTAGAAGTTCGTGAACCTGGTTCTGAGACACCCTGTAGATTGTTGTATCGCATCATATTAATGTATAGATTGTTGAATCACACCCTATTAATGTACAGATTTGTTGAATCACACCCTATTAATGTACAGATTGTTGCAGTGGCGTAACGGAAAATCTCGGGCCCAATCCGCAATAATTCTTTTGGGGCCCCCTTTCAAGAAAATTAATTTGTATATGTATATATGAAAACAAAAATATATATATATCTTGAAAAGATCAAATGGGACATTATAGGACTCAGTGAAGTCAGAAGAAAAGGAGAAAAGTTGATGGAACTTAAAAGCGGGCATTTGTTTTATTATAGAGGAACGGAAACTGGAAGAACAAGTAGTTTTGGCTTCTTAATCAACAAAAGAATTAAAGACTGTTATCCCCCAAGTTGAGAGCATGTCAGATCGAGCACCGAGGCTCGTTGTTCAACTAACCCAGCGATACCAACTTCAGATAGTACTGGAATATGCACCAATAAAAAGCGCTCCGACGAAGAGGTTGAGGAATTTTATGAAGAAAGCAAACAGTTGCACACTAAGGGTAAACAACACATCAAGCTCATCATGGGGGATTTTAATGCAAGAATTGGACAACAGGAACAAGAAGTGACATCGGTTGGTAAATACGAACACGGGGAAAGGAATAAACGTGGCGATCAACTTGTCGAATTTGCAGAAGCTAAAAATCTTAGCAACATGAATTCATTTTTTAAGAAGAAACCGCAAAGAAAATGGACATGGGAACACCCCAATGGCGGAACCAGCGAAATTGACTGTATCTTGGCAAGCAAGACGTAAATTATTGAAGATTTCAGCGTACTGAACAGATTTAATACCGAAAGTGATCATCGAATGATGAGATGTAAAGTGCACTTAAATACTAAATTAGAAAGACAGAAACTCATTAGGAAACAAGTAAGTAAGAGGGTGGATTTAATGAAACTGAAAGCAAATACAGAGGCATTCAAGTTTGAATTAAAAAATCGCTTTTCTGTACTGGAAGGACTTATTGAAGAAATTGATATCTCAGAAGCAAATGAAAACACTGTTAACACAATAATTGAAACTGCTGGAAAAGATTGATGGTGTAGCGTGTAAAAACTACAATGTCAAATTATCTGAGAAGGCGAAACAACTCATGAAAAGGCGAAGAGCTATGAAGGTGAACGATCAAAATACAACTTCCAGGATCCAAAATGTAAAACTTTGCAAAACTTTACGCCAAAACATGAAAGAAGTATGGCGAATGGCTGGTTCCCACAGGTCATTAAATGACTGTAGTATAAAATGATATATTAATATAAAGAATGCTTAATTCGACTGTTACTAATATGCTAAATATTAAGTAGTATTAATCAGACGGTTACGGATTAAGTGTGATCAATATCAATAAACAAGATAGGGTTATACCTATTTAGCTGGGGTTTTACCTGTAAATAGCTAGTGAATAGCCAGGCGCTAAGATAGACATAAGGCTACTTGAAAACAATAACAATTCTTTAATGTATTCCCAAGATTTATAAAACCATCATGATCCGTATAGTATACAAATAAACGTTGGGACGGCAATAAGAAACTGAGTCTGATATATTCAATGTAGCAGGAAGCTATAATGGCAATATACTAAGGTTTTCACCTTCATTGCACGACAGCACAGTGCTTATGGGCTGAGCCCGTGATTACTCTTTAAAGCCGACACGCTTAATATAAACACATACTATAAACCACTTATTTCACTTAAGGTACACATGCAATATTGTTGCAATATTTGAATGCAATGAAAATAGTTATGCAACAAAAATTGTCTACTGCACTATCTAAAAACCTTAACCTTATCTTCCCTGATTCGCGCTTATCTTACTCGAGGCCTGACTCTACAAACTATACTTTTACTACCGAACGGCGATACACCTCATATCAAAGGTAAGAGAGAAATAAAACTCACGTTACACGGGTCTCCTCCACCATCCATCTACGTCCGTCTTACGCGCAGTGAAAACTCCTGGGGACTGGTCCGGGAAAAACCGTAGCTCCAGGAAATCGTCTATTGAACTGGTTCGGCAAATGTGGCTCCAGGATATCGCCTGCTCGGTCCTATGTGCCGGAAAAAAAAAACGACTCGGATGCTATTGCTCCAATTCTATCGCAGACAAATACAAATAGGTACGAATCTACGTACTCTGGGTCTGGAAAATGTTTCCAATTTCTAACGGCGACTTTAGGGCTCGCGCTCGTTTAAACAACCTTAATCGTAATTTACCAACTCTCTCTCATCGACGATTTTTATCTCCATTCTTCGATCTTTCACCTCGAAGATCCGATCCGGAATCACCTCCGACCTTATTTCTCTGGAGATCAGACCCGCTCTCCTTCAAAAAATCTAACATCACTCTCCTCATCCATAAAACGACACTCACGTCCATCAAACTATTTCTAGCCAATCTCAGCTTTAATCAATTCTCTCTTCCAATCACGTCCTTTCCTCCTATCTCACCGACCACTCGACCTGCGGTTTCATTTGCCCGTTCGACCCTACGGAGTCTCCTACTTCGTCCCGCCTTCCTTAAATTTCCTCTTCGATTTTTAAGGCTAAAATGGCTTAAAATATGGCTTCGACACACTTTCGACATTTATATAGCTTGTTATTGTTCTATAACTTTTTTCCCTGGCACCTTTTTTGAAATAACTTCTGTCTGGACCGCAAGCTGACCTTCACCACCATCCTATTCCCTATACTCAAGCCTAATTCATCTTCCAACCTCCAACTGTCATTTTTCTCCAAGATTCCTTTAATATAAATTTTATTCCTGTATTAATTTCCACTTTAATATCATATCGTGAATAACGGTTCACCATAGAAGACATAAGAAAATTCAACTGTGAGCTAGTAAGGAAAGCCATTGAAAATAACAAGAGCCTTAGGGTTGTTAAAGGAAGTTTATCTGTTGGGAAGAAACACATCATTGCATTAAAAGGAGAGGATGGCACCGTAACAAGAAATAGGGAAGAAATACTTAGAAGAGTTGAAGAATTCTACAAAAAACTATATGAAAGTAACAGTGGATTAAACGAAGACGCCGCAATAGTCGAAGGAACAGCTCCTAAAATCTTAAAAGAAGAAGTTTCATTTGCAATAAAAAATATGAAGAAAGGAAGAGCCCCTGGTGATGATGGTATTACATTAGATATCCTAAAAGAAGCTGGAGAATATGTAGAAGACATACTTGCAAAATTCTTTACCAAATGTCTTAACAGCGGTAACATACCAAACCAATGGGATTCTGCAACAGTAATTCTTTTGCATAAAAAAGGTGATAAAGAGGATTTGAAAAATTACCGACCAATTAGCTTGTTACCTGCTATTTATAAAATCTTCACAAAAGTGCTAACACATCGCCTGCAGAAAAAATTAGATGCAGCTCAACCAAGAGAACAAGCTGGATTTCGAAGTGGATTCAGTACAGTGGACCATATTCAAGTATTAAGAGAATTAATTGAAAGAACACATGAATATGAACTTCCATTGTGTGTGGCATTTATTGACTATGAGAAGGCCTTTGACTCTATTAAAACATCAGCAGTCATCAACTCTTTAAGATCAGCAGACATCGAGGATGTGTACATTGACATGGTGAAACGTGTGTATAAAAATGCAAGTGCAAAATTTCGGTTACATAAAGATACCGAAGCTATCAAAATTGGTAAAGGTGTGAGGCAGGGAGATACCATTTCTCCAAAACTTTTTACTTCAGCTTTACAGATGATTTTTCAGCAGATAAATTGGAATAACAAGGGAATAAAAATAAATGGTGAATATTTAAATCATTTGCGGTTTGCTGATGACATTGTTATTTTTTCAACGAACCCATCAGAACTCCAAGACATGGTACAGGAGCTCTCAACTAGAAGTAAAGAAGTTGGACTCAAGATGAACCTACAAAAAACTAAGATCATGTTCAATAATTTCGTAGAGGAAACAAAAATACAAGTTGACAACATTGAGCTAGAAATTGCTGATTCATATATTTACCTTGGCCAGCTGATTTCAATGGATGGCAACATTATGAAAGAACTCAACAGACGTATTAAACTTGGCTGGAGTGCATTTGGAAGAAACAGTTTTATCCTGAAGGGGAAATTGCCTTTGTGTCTAAAAAGAAAGGTCTTCAACCAGTGTGTATTGCCAGTCCTCTCTTATGGATCAGAGACATGGAGTCTAACAGTTGGAGCAATACGAAAGTTACAGACAACGCAAAGGAGCATGGAGAGGTGCATGCTTGGAATAACTAGGAGAGATCGAAAAAGAAACACTTGGGTGAGAGAGCAAACTAGAGTAGAGGACATCATTGTTAAAGTAAAAGGGCTGAAATGGCGATGGGCTGGGCATATTGCAAGAAGAACTGATCAACGATGGACAACAGAAATTCTGAACTGGATTCCAAGAGACCACCGAAGACCTAGAAAACGTCCTCAAACTAGATGGGTGGATGAAATAAGAAAACAGGTTGGGGTGACGTGGAAGCGAATTGCTCAGGATAGACTTGTGTGGAAAGCATTTGGAGAGACCTTCATCCAGCAGTGGATAGATAATGGTTGAATATGATGATGATGATATATATATATAAATTTTTCCTCGCCCATTCTTGGCGGAAACAGGCTTTGGGACGGGCAGAGCGCCATGTTCCCAAGCCTCTTTTTACATCACTTCTTAATGTGCCATGTCTAGAAACTTCCTGACAATGTGACACGTGTTTAGGATTGTGGCTTTTTGTATTTCAATGTAGGTGTTTGGGTCAATGTTGAGTATCTCCAAATTCGTCGCAAGCGTTTTTGGTACTATCCCTGTTGCTGAGATGACTAACGGGATGATGAGGATCTTTTCCATACCCCATATATCTCGTACTTCATGTCTGAGATCTTGGTACTTGGTGATTTTCGTTGTGTAGGTTGTCTGTATGTTATTGGTGTTGGGTACTGCTATGTCGATTAAGTACGTGGTCTTATTCGATTTATCGACGAGGGTTATGTCAGGACGGTTATGTGGGACTGTCTTGTCTGTTATGATTGCTCTATCCCAGTAAAGCTTGTGTGTTTCGTTCTCATGCACGGTCTCTGGCTCATATTTGTAGTACGGGCATTTTTCTGTCAGAAAGCCAGCATTCGCTGCCAATTTCTGGTGGACTATTTTCGCTACTTGATCGTGTCTATGTTTGTAGTCTGACTGCGCAAGGATCTTGCATCCTGCCATCACGTGTTGGATTGTCTCCGATGCCGCATGACAGTGTCTGCATTTGTCGCTTTCTATGTCTTTTCTCTGGATGAATTTCTGATTGTTCCTTGTTGCGATCACTTGGTCTTGGATGGCTAGCATGAATCCTTCTGTCTCTGGCTGGAGAGTGCCTTTGGCCAGCCAAGAATTTGATGCCTTTTTGTCAACGTGTGGTTGTTGCAGGTCATTGTAGTGCCTGCCATGTAATGGTTTTCCGGCCCAAGTTCTTAGTTTCTGTTCGTTGGCTGTTTCGAGGACACGCTCTTCGGTACTACACAGGTTTAGTGGCGTGTAATTTGCATCTGCTTGTATTATGGCTTGGATGAGTGGCGATCGGGGACTCTTCAACTGGAAGTATTGCCTCATGCTCTGGATCTGCTTGTCATGTAAGTCTTTGAGGTCCGCTTGTCCGCGTCCTCCTTCTTCCCGGGGTAGTGTTTGCCGTTCAATTGCCGTTGCAGGGTGTAGTTGTCCGGCTCTTCTCTGGATGGTTCTCATTTTCCGCTGGAGTTGTTCTAGTTCAGTGTTGGACCATTTGATGATCCCGAAGGAGTAGGTGAGCACTGGTACCGCATATGCGTTAATTGCTTGCGTGGTGTTCTTCCCGCTCAGTTTCGTCTTCACAATGCTTCTAAGTCTTTCTTGGAATGCTTGCGTGAGCTGGACCTTGACTTTCTTGTGCTCCTGCTGCCGTTTTTGCATTATCCCTAGGTATTTGTAGGTTTCGCCCTCGTCCAAGGTCTTCAGTAGTCTCCCGTCTTCGAGTTCGATGCCTGGTAAATCTTCTTTGCTATTCTTCTGTATTTTGCACTTATCGAGGCCGAATTCCATTCCTATGTCCTTGGAGAATGTCTCTGTTATACTGATGAGTTGTCGGAGTTGGGTGATTGTTGGCGCGTATAGCTTGATGTCATCTACGTACATGAGGTGGGAGACTTTATGTAGGTTTCTCTTGTCTTTCTTCAGCATGTATCCGTATTTACTTGTGTTCAGCATCCTTGACAAGGGGTTTAACGCCAAGCAGAACCACTGGGGGCTTAGTGCGTCTCCTTGAAAGATTCCGCGGCGGATGGGGATCTCGGCCGTTTCTATTTTACTGTCTGGCGTGTTTAGCTGTAACCGGGTTCTCCATTGTTTCATGCTGCTCTGTAGGAATCGGATGATTGAGGGATGCACTTTGTATATGCTGAGTATTTCAAGGAGCCACGAGTGCGGAACAGAGTCGAAAGCCTTCTTGTAGTCTATGTATGCGGTGTTGAGTTTTCGCTTTTGTTTTCTTGCTTGTTCCAGGATAACTGAGTCGATGGTAAGCTGCTCTTTACATCCCAGAGTCCCTTTCTGGCATCCCTTTTGTTCTTCCGCCATTAAGTTGTTGCTTTCGCTGTGCCGGCTTATTTTTTCAGAGATGCACCCCGTGAGTATCTTGTACAGGGTGTTCAGGCACGTAATGGGTCGGTATTTCGCTGGGTTACTGGTATCCTGGTCCTTCGGTAGGAGGTAAGTTATTCCCTTGCAGAGGAATTCAGGCATTTTGCTGGGGTCTTCAATTATCGCCGTAAGTTCCTTGGCTAATGGGCCATGGGCGCTGGTAAATTTCTTGTACCAGAAGTTGTGTATGCCGTCAATACCGGGTGCTTTCCAGTTGTGCGTACGTTGGATTACCTGCTGGAGTTCCTCTATCGTGATGCCCGTATACTCCATCTCCTCTATTCCTCTCGTAGCCTCCATTTCTTGCTGAATCCAGGGGGCGCTTTTGTGCTGTACTTCATTGGACCATAGTGTCTTCCAGAAGGTCTCTATTTCTGCTGGCTTTGGGGCTTCGTACTTGTCTTTGTTCGCTGGGGTCTCTCGAAGCTTCCTGTAGAAGGCCTTCTGGTTTGCTTGGAATTGCATGTTCTGTTGTTTTTTGTTGGTATAGTCTTTGTATCTTCGGAGTCTTCTGGCGTATACACCCAGTTTTTGTTTGAGGGTATCCAGATATTCGCTGATGTGTTTATTGGGCTCTTCGTGTCTTGTATGAATCCTATTTCTCTTAAGGGCCATCTTCACTTTCCTCACTAATTTCTTACTCCTATTTCCCTGCATGTACTGGGTTATTCGCCCTATGCTGCTGCGGAGCTCTTCTATTCTTTTTTGCAGTCTCACTTGCCATGGTGGTTGGGCTTTGTTTCCTCTGTTACTTCGGCCTTCGTTCCTTACTTCGTACCCATTGGCGCGTGATGCCGCTACTGCTGCACAGTATATGGCGGTGTGTATTTCCTGTAGGGAGTTGTGTTTCTGTAGGTGTAGTGGCAGGGTATGTTCATTATATATATATATATATATATATATATATATGCATGTATGTGCTACAAAATTACATTGCAGTTTTAAGGTTTAAACCTGTCAACACTCTTTACAAACCAGTGCCCAACCCCTTATCTTCCTATAAAGCACGTATGTAATATGTAGTACTCATATGTGTACTATGTATACTGTGTGTTCCGCCATGTATACCGCCAAATTAGGAAGCTGCTCCCATTTTGCTTTACGCTGACGTAAATAAAGCGTAAGCTCAACGACGTCAAGTTGAAGTGGGGTGGAGGGGTCGGTCGTTTCGGGAGGTTAACCTACTTTTCACCCCTCCCTTTTGAAAATTTGTGCCAAACCTGGGCAAGTCTTCAATATGTCCCGTCGAAGAATAGATCCTTAATAATAATAAAATAATTTTTTATTGAAAATTTTATTTTTTATTGGAATACTGAGCCACTTATTAGAGCCAAAATTCCTATAGTGTAAAAAAAAACCATCCAAGAAAATTAAAAAAAAACGTTTTGTTCCCGACGCCCACCATTTGTCAGACTGCCAGATAATGGCGAAATATTGTTCGTTGTTCATTGGGTCCCTGTCATGAGCGCCCATATAAGTATATTTATATAAGGGCAGAAGAGGGGTTCGAGCCTCCCTAGCCGTTCAAAATTTGATTCTGCTATGCATTTACCATAAAAAAAAAATCTAGTCACATTTTAAAATAAGGTACTTTTTAGCTCATTACTAATTGTCAAGCAGTATCAATTATTTTTGTAGCATTTTAGTATCTTGTGTAATAACTCAAATGTTTGAAAGCCTCGTGAAGGAGATGAATTCTCTCAGCCCCCTCCCCACTAGAAGTACTCATATAGGCGCCCATGGTCACTGTATTAGATAACTGACGTTAGCCTGGTTCACAGCACGAAGCAAGTTTCGAGAACGGTCACCCTCTCCAAAGCTGACCGCACCCATTGTAGCTTAACTTCAGTGATCGGATAGAATCGGTGTTTCCAACTATGTGAGCTTTTCAACCAACACAAGAAA
>QLNU02005055.1:0-17512 GCA_006491805.2 Dysdera silvatica | reverse complement strand
CGGCCTTGATTGACAGAAATTACTTTATAATAGACATTGAAATTACTTTGTAATAATGAACGAAGTTCGATATTAGCCGTGTTATATAAATTATAATAAGATAATTAAAACCAACCTTTCGTCTTGTAAATAAATCGATTCAGTGCGTTCTAGTATTGATTAATGGGTTTATGAAAAACAGTTAACGTGTGTGTGCGCTTGTCGCTTATTAATGCTTCAAGTTATTGTAATTCATAGCATTCAATCGTAGTAACTATTTGCATATTAGTAGATAAGACATTCAAAATAGATTAAGTTCAGTTCGTTTGGCACGTTGCCAATACTACAGATATGTAACCGGATGAAACAAATAATTAAAAAAAAAAAAATCGAACGTTTGATGTCAATAAACCAAAGAAATGATTTATAAATAAAAAGTGCCATTACAATATTTTCTGGGTAAATGCTTCCTTGTAACGACATCATAATTGGGCTTGACTTGACGGAACATTGTTTGCCTTCAGATGAATGAATAAATAAATAAATTTTTTCCGCAACGTCGATTAATCGTTTCTAAAAAATAATCGGTTCTACAGTATGTTAGTACAGAAGGAGCCACTTACAGCGAGTCCGCATTCAGCAAGTTTTCGAATTTAATGAGTAAAATATGGATTTTATTTGATGTAAAGATTAAACGCAGTAGAATTTAAATCGTTTTTAAGGAACAAGACATTTGCGGACTCCGATTTAATTGGTAAAAATGGCGAGTTTATTTATTTTAAAAGAAAAAGAATTATTTTTCAAGGATGCCTTTTTTAGCTGAGGCGAATGTAATGAAATGAACTTTCTAGCACCAGAAACTAGAGAATTTCTGAGAACATCCATCCCTATCAGAATATGTAGCACGTAATAAACGCTTTTTTGAGGCAATATAAGAGGCTCCTAAAAAAAAGGAGATGGCGCATCCGCCATTTTGATGCCATCGTATCACGTGATCTCATTTATGGCTGTCAGTGCCAGATTAACCCATAGGTTACTTTAGGGGTCTCCGCCAGCTAGATGGCCTCCAGAGATTAGTGTAATTTTTTTTTTTTTTCCTTAGCGCATACCACGCGCGCTCTTGTAGCGAGCGATCTTCTACACACCATTCTAGGACGAATCCCTCACTTCTCGAAATGATCCACAAACGAGTCTTATTCAGTGTCTAATAAATAATAATAATAAATAAATAAACCAAATGAGTCTTATTCGATATTCTCGGAGAGAAAATGGTGACCGTTTTTTTCCTGACCGGAAGACGTTTCCCTCCGAGACAGCGGGAAGAAGGGGCGGATTTAGCTTCTCAGAGAATTTACGCGCGAGCTCCTTGAGAGCCCCCCCAGAGGCCTCCCCAATTTTCCAAGTGAGTCCCTAGCAGGCCAACAGGGATTTATACACCCCTAACACCCCTTCAGATTTTTTGATACACCCCCTAAAAATCTTGAACACACAATGTGTTTTATGAAAATAACTTAATGAAATCTAGTCCACACCTCCCAAAAAATCTTGAACACCCCCAGTTTATGAAACCTGGGTAAGCCTCTGCAGGCCAAAGGGGCCTTTCATATAGCCTCATCAGTCCGCCAAGGGGCCCTTAAAACCAGGTTTTGGGTCTCCTTCAACGGGCCTTTTTGGTCCGAAAGGGAGGATGAGCCCAAACTTGCTTTTAAGACCCCTTCCACAGGTTTTAAGGCACTAAGACAACGTTTTAAGATGGAGATGTATCTACCTATAATTAATAAGTTATGTTCAGCTCTTTCTCATCGCATTGAAGCAGCGGTCGCCAACCGGTGGTCCACGGACCACTGTTGGTCTACGAGAACATTTTGGCGATCCGCAAAGAAATCTGGACATTATTTGCATTTTTAATGTTTTATTAATAATAAAACAAAAATAATATTCTAAGAAATTCTCATATTCTGAATTCATCCTGAATTTGTGCCAGAAATTCTTTACTTCAAGAACTTTTTTGTTGGGCAGTTCGAAGAACGCAGGTTCAAGCAGGAGGAAACAGTGCAAGCTTCCGACATCTACGCATTTGTAATGAATAACGGATTAACTTCGTTATTCCCTAATGTTAAAGTATCACTACGAGTGTTAAATGATTAACATAATATAATAATAACATTATATAATAATAATAACATTGAATAAATGTTGTGTTTAATGATAACTGAAGCAACTGGGGAGAGGAGTTTCTCCAAGTTGAAGCTTTTGAAAAATGCACACAGATCGACAATGGGAACGATTAAACAGACTGGCTCTCATTTCAGTTGAAAATGATATTCTCAATAACTTACTTTTTAATGATGTTTTGAAAACTTCCTTTTTAAAAAATTACGCAGAGCAATATATTTGAATTTTGTTTTTAACCTTAAAAAAACGTAATTTTACTTTAACGTTGCTACAACTGGTTTGCTTATCGTCACTTCACTTTCAGAAGCCCCCCCTTTACATATTTTTTTTCTCCCTTTTGAACTATTTTACTGGGGGATTCACAATACCAGTACAACTTAGGGGCCTCAAAAATTTTAATCCGGCCCTGACTGCTGTGTTAAAGTTGAATAATTTACAAGTGTGTCATTTTAATAAAATACGGTGAAATGGGAGGGTGTGCCGCTATAAATTGTTCAAACCACTCCAGGAGTAAACGGAGAACGTTTAGATGTGCAACAGATCCTGCAAGAAGAAGAAGAAGAAAATAGATTATTAATTTTCCAATGATAAACGTTGTTATGAAACCGGAAGTGTACAAAAGAATGGCGGTCGAGGCGTTGGCCTAGACTTCTAGGGGCTCAAAGGCAATGGACTAATTGCGCTGATGATTCTATATTTAACGTGCTGAATATTTTAGAACAAAAATTTGATGACCATCGATATTCCAAAATGAATAAACAGGTAATGACTTTTTTTTATTTTTTCAATAATTCTAAATAAAACTTATTTTGGGAATGATTGGTAAGTAGTTGCTTCATGTCATGTTTTTTTTTTCTTCCAATAACTGAAATTCAAGTGGTAATACGACCAGGGGCGGACATAGACTTTCATTTTGGAGGGGGTCAAGGACAGAATTTGCCATGGTCTTGGAATAACACCCTTCATTTATCATGCAAGTTGGAATTTTTTACAGTGAAAAAATATATTTTGGAGAGGGTCAGGACCCCTGTGACCTCCCCCTGTGTCCGCCCTTGAGTACAATACGCTGTTCATTAAACTTTGAGCAAATTCAAAGCCGAATCTTATCATATGCATGTTGCATACACATATGTTAGTTATACAAACTTCATTTTTAAGTAGTTCGGATTTTTTTTTTCGATTATTTATTTGCATACATACAATATAATAATAATACAAAAACAATACAATACACTATACAAAGACACTATACAAGGCACAATAACAAACAATACAATCAATTACTCTCCCAATTCCTATATAGACAAGAAGCCCATAAGCTTTTGCTGACTATAAAAATATACAGGGTGCGTCACAAATTCGTGCCAACTTCAAAAATTCATAATAAAAGAAGTAATGCTTGGAAAAAATTCACCCGTCCACATGACGTTCAGCAACCGTTGTGGGTCATGTTGCATTTGTGCCAGCGCCCATGTAGCAAATTCTTGTCTTTCATCTGTATCTGCCGGTAATAACTGGTGAAGTGCTTGTATTTTGTACAGATACAGATTCAAGATTCCGTGCAGAATACGTCGAATCGACGATTCCGGAATCCCCGTTATTCTCCCAGCTTCACGAGCACTGTAACTCCTCGGTGATGCCTCGGCTGCCAATTCTTCCATGACACTTTGTACAACATGGATGCGGTCCACGCTCAAGGATGGTCTGCCACTTTGTGGATGATCCTCCAAACTCCCCATTTCCTCAAAACGTCGTACTAAATTCAGTATCCCATTCAATGAAATAGGGCTTTTTTGCGCCTTCAGTCTGTTCTCCGTGCGAAACTTTCGCAAATCAATAAATGTGGATTTACCATTCTTGTAGAAAAGTTTAACCACCAACTCTCGATCTGGTAACGATAGCACGCTGCCGGTATTTCCAGCCAGGTGTTTTATTGCTAACCTGATTTGCATAAAACGTCTCGGTATAACGTATGAGCTTCCTCTTTCAGTTACTTTTAGAATCATTTTTTTTATACATGGAAAAATAATCCAATGTCCCTCTGATCATATTCGCGTAAAACGAAATTTTTTCCGAGCATTACTTCTTTTATTATGAAGCTTTTGATTTAAGTCTTTTATTTTTGAAGTTTGCACGAATTTATGACGCACCCTGTATAAAAGAGCCCGGAATGAAAGACGCGGTGAAACCACACCAAACCGTCACATGAGGAGAATGCAGTGGCTTAGTGAGGTACTCACGAGGGTTTAACGTCGCCCAGATACGACTATTTTGCGTATTGAATATACGATTGCGTATTGAATTGCGCGTATTGTTTTGCGTATTAAATATATAATTTGAAATTCCAAATTCAATTTTGCGAGCGACTTCGTATAGCCAGGATTTTGGTTAATCCCAAGCCCTTAGTTATAGAAGGGTTTTAATGTATTCATAATGAGTAAGTATTTATGCCTTCGTTTTGTTTTCCTCGGTTTTTTGTCAGTGATGAAGGCACGTGTTTTTTCCCGCGTCTTATCAAAGGAGGAAGTTGCTTTGCATTTGCAATAGCACTTCTACCGCGGTTTTACTGCTGTGCGGATACGCATTCCAAAATAGCCTCATAAAAATGAAGGAGTATTGACCTTTGAGTTAAGAATTCCTTGGGAAAAAGAACTTGCTCATACAAGAAATTGCGCTTTTTTACAAGAAATTGCGATTTTGTACGAGAAATTGGAATGGATGATGTGGGTGCCATCTTTTTCACAATAGTCATCCATCTATTTCGGATGAACGATGAATATACCAGAAGTAATTGTGGGTTTCCCTTGAAAATAAAGATCCAAATTCATATCTTGTCTAAGAGCCCAAGGAAATTAGCTATGTTACTGGACCACCATGATGGACGAAGTACTCTGTAAGTGTTGTTTGTTGTGAAATCATTGGCTACCACGTTGACCAAATGGAATGGTGAATCGCTTCGCTTTTCTTCAACAACTGCATTACAAACTACATACAGAGAACGTTTCCATTCGTCGTCAACTTGAGAGCGAGATCAGGAAAAAGATTGCTGGATCGGCTGATTCCGCATGGTCACTAAGGCAACATGCAGGTTTCAATCAATAATCAGTCAAATATAAATTTTGCATTAAAGCAGACTAAAGGTTTTCTGAGCACCATTCTTCATTGCAGAACAATTTCGTCTACCTACAAAAATCCTCATCTCCTGAAAGGCCTTTGTCTAAAGAAGCATTCAGCTGCTTTTCTCCATCGCTGTCGCCTGGACAACGTTGTCACGAATTTCTTCCTGTTCCAAATATGTAGACCATCCACATCTATGCGCAGCGGCGTGGCATGGGTTGCCTGCGTCCGGGGCAAGTTAAACCCGTTAGCACCCCACCTTTCACCAGTCTAATATGGAGATTTTAAGACCCTGAGAACTTTGAGCCCGGTGCTTTATCCCCGGTAGCATCCCCCCCCATGATAAGCCAGTACCTATGTGTCTTCAATGCACTAGCGGAATCAATAAGGATACGCTGGAACGCATCCTTCTAGCCAACTTAGCTTATGGTCTTTCCCACTTGTGTCCTCTTTGACAATTGAAGACTTCCTAGTCTTCCTACTGCATCTTGCCTTTTAAGATCGCCATTCCTGCTACGAGGGCCCTCGTCTCCAGCCGACTTCATTGTCTTGTATTTTGTCTTCTCCGGCATAGGACGCTTTATTTGAAGATTCTCCTGTATTGTTCCTCTTGTTGCTTTCCAGTTCTTGTTGAAACTTCATCAATATTACTTCATTTGTCTCTCATTGATTCATTCGTTGCGATCAGTGCCGGATTTATAAATGGGCACATTGGGCACTTTACCAGGGCTTAAAATTTCTAGGGGCGCAAGAGGCTGCGTATATATATATATATATATAATAATAATAATAAATCTCGAGCGCCTGATCTGAAGTGTCTGCTGTCCAAATTTCATGTCTCTATGACTCATACAACGCCCTACACAGCCCTCTGAGTGTTGGGAAGTTTAATTTCGACAACCCTGTATATATATATATGTTGCAGGTTTTGTCGTCTTGTATCATATTCATGGAAGGCATCGTTTTCGTTTTGGAGCCGTTCAGTTTCGAGTGTGACGGCTCGGTTGCTTCCATGGGCGTCGGCAGCTTATGTACCCGGCAAGGGTGGAGCACTTGCCCCCAGTTTTAAAAAAAATTCATTCAAAGATCATTTCAATTTTCAGGTTTTTTTCTCAAGAGTAAAAATAAAAAATATGCAACCTCTTCCCGAAATTTTTTAATTTTTAACACTATATATGTATGTGTGTGTGTGTGTAAATTCTTTTCCCTCTAACCTCTTCCCGATTTCATTTTTCAATGTTAAACGGAAATGCGGTAGCGGAAAATAACGCAAATATAATAAATGAATAAGTCAGCCATTCCTCCCTCCCATTTCTTCAAACATAAAAGGAGAATGACCGGCGCATATATAAAAGGCCGCGTTTCCTTTAATGAAGTTATACAGCGTTACAATAACAAATAACAATCCATATGATATTGTAATGACGTTACACAAGATCACAGCAACTGATAACGTTATATATTATCTTTCTATAACGACGGTAATTTTGCAACCTGCGTAGATTCTAAGTAGGGAAATTCGTATCGGATATAAAGACACGACTTAACAGTCATAAAGCAGAACCACGTGGGTTAGTTATTAAAATTTACAGTTACCAAAATTTAAGCGTTATTCTAATCTCTATTATTTACAAATGTCCGAGAAATTTTTATTACTGCTAAACCTGAATATTGAAGATAACGAACCGTTAAAAAAAGCCACGTGATTTATTAATTGAATATCATGGGTCGTATTCTTAAGGGGCCAATTCTATTTTTTCAGCGTAGAGCCCATAAATCTCTTAAACCGGCACTGTTCTTAAGTCATTAGTATAATATAATAAATACTATTTATTACATGTGTTTCCTACATTATATACTTTAGTAGTATTTTTTATAATTCTTTGAATTTAAAAAATTAAAAGAGTACTACTATGTATGTATTTAGTGTGGCTATAAATATAATATAAACGGAAATTAAATTCATTATAATTATGTATATTTTTATTTAATTTTGAAACCAAAAAGTTTAATACTTTTTACTATCAAAATAATATATAAAACTCTACAGGGCATTGCTATAGGCTACTATGATTTTAAAAAGATATCGTTTATAAAGACTAACGGTTATAGCGACCGAATTTGCACAGTCCCTTGCAGGTCGTTATAACCGATTTTCACTGTATATGTTTCTTTTTGGGCCCAATAGGCCAAACGTGAGAAAGACCGTATCCAAGGGGAGGGTGCTAGGTGTTTGAACCCCCCGCATTAAAATCGAAAAATATAATTAAAAAGTTTAAAAAACAATCCCCTCCGAAGATGCGTTATATTAAAAAATCAAACTATACTGTTTTGCCTGACGGTTTGTTTTCTGAGATATATAGCGATTTTGTGTAATTCCTGGTGTTATTGCTGTCGATGATTTAGCGGTTACTTCATTTTAGTGCACTCTGCGGTTATTGGTAGGTGTGAATTATTTAATTTGGTTAAGTTCAGGTTACGCCAATCCTGAACTTAAGGACTGGATAAAGCATCTGCGAAGTATTGTGTCGAAAAAAAGTAAACAAAACTACACTTTTTAATAAGGTCAAAATTGACTGGGCTTCTCCCGAACACAATTCAATCATCATTTCAAAGCAATAATACACCGTGAGACAAAGAACTGTAATTATTCATATTTTGATAAGCCTTTATATCCCATATTGTTGTAAACTTTCAGGTGATGTCATTCCTGTCAATTTCACCGTACTGAATGAAGCCTGTTCGCAACAGCATGACCACCATCCGTTGACATTGTAACGTAGAGGTGTACGCAAAAAGTTCGTAAGGGCGGGCTATAGGCTCAAAGAGGGGTTACAGAGCTACAACTCATATATTCCTATGTTAAATATACAAAATTTCATTGCAATGGGAAGCCCCCTTCAACATCCGCCCCTTGCGTACGCCGATGTTTAACGTTCCGTTTTTCGTCTTAACCCTTTTCGTTTCCTTCACTTTGCAATCTCCAGAAACCCAGATGCGGCTATGGCTCTATTTTAACCTTTCTCAGTAATAGCCATTCATTGTAATCACGCCCTGCACTTGGACAAGTATAAACCGATTTTCCAAGAAAAGCAGTGTAAAACTAAATGTATGGATGAAACGACCAAGCACTTCAAATTCTTCAGATCACTGGAGGTCAAAAGGTCCCTTGCGACCCCACCAGGGACGATGTGTGAAAAACATCAAGCAGACGTTTTACACCACATATATGAAATTTCTTTCCGGTATTGCATTTTAGTTTATGTGTTTTTTCTTCTTCTCTGGATGGGGAATTTGTAATAGTAACCAGAGGTATTGGCGATCCTGGTAAGGACAGGACGCCGGTTTCACGAAGTACTCTCCGGGGTCAGTGAGGCCAACGTGGCCTAATGTTGTGAATTTCTGAGAAGTCCAGACTGATAGATATCTATAAGAATAACAGTTTCGAGACCCAAATCTAGGTAATAGTGGTGAGTACATTGATATTTATTTTGAAGCAAAATTATTATGAAATTTATTTTATAAATTGTGAATTTATGTTAATCGAATTTATCAAATAGCATCTTAACTGGTTCAATTACGAAACCTTTATAAATTTTATAGTTAAAAAATTCTAAGTAATGCGATAGTATATTTTGGGTGGATTTGCAAAATCAAATTTATTAAATGTTATAAATTCGAAAGTGTTATAAATTTGTTTAAACATAAACATTTGTTAAGTATTTACGCAATGTAACATTTTATATTAATATAGAAATTTAAAAATTGCTGTATTCTCTTATAAATTTGAGTAGCTATATATATTTTCGTGTTTCAATAGCAAAGTTTGCTTTCCGTGAAATTTATAATGAATAAAAATAAGAGTAGACATTTTGATTGACATTATAAAGGTGAAAATTTACGTGTTTTTAAATGTATCAGTTTCTAAACAAATTATGTTTTCATACATGTTTCACCTTTATTAACCGTGAAAAGTTTACGTTGAAAATTTTTAGAGACAAAGTATGTAAATGCGTCAAATTAGAGTTCTGACTCTTTAGACATTTGTCTATATAAATATTCATGCGTATATATATCGCACCTTATCATTTCTGAATTTTTTATAAATTGTGCGGTAAAATAAATTAACACAACATTTCTATTTTGAAAATTTATCAATTCCATAAGCTTATTTATATATCCTTACGTGTATGTACGGTTTTATGTATGTTTTTACGTTGATATACATGTTTTTAATGTATTGGGGATATTATGAAAATTCAAATTTAGTTTTATAATTTTGAAAAGTTCAACATCAGAAAATGTTCTGCTGCCATCCCCATGGGCGAATTTACCATTTTTCCGCCCCTAGGCTATTTTTGCCACCCTCAATCAGTGGTAGGAACATAAAAATTGTTACATTCAATATACGCCAAAAACTTTTGTATTGACAATAACTTTGTTTAAAAATAAACTCATAAATTGAAACATAAACATTAAATAATATTAACTTATATTGAAGTATTATCTCTTCATGGTATATAATAAATCAAATTCAATTTTACTGAAATAAATTTTAATTTTAGCAAAAAATAAATGTCTATTGAACACTGGTATTTAAATGGAAAGCATGACGTCTAGCTTTCTTCTCCGTCAAACATCTGATTATATCATCGTATGGTATTGATTTTGTTATATCAGACTTAATACACAAAATTTTTTCGAGCTAGTCTATAGCCTATTGGGAAATACGGCACTGGCCACCCCACAAAACGGTTAGTTTTCTAGAAGAACAAGTGGTGGCTGATTTAGACAAGTTTTAATGCATTATCTAGATCAGTGATTCCCAACCTGGTCCATGACGATCTAGAGTACCGGCATCTCTGCCTATAAATACGTTTCTCCCATATCTGATTTAAAAAAAAAATGGTTTTGTGTATGCTAAAATATGTACCTGAAATAATTTAATCGTGACATCAAGCTTTATACAACCAGTCTAAAGGTTAGTTTAAAAAAAACTTGGTAGACAAGATGTATGCAGTGTCAATTAAAATTTATGGTTATAAATTATTTAAATGATTTTTGACTAGTCTCATTAATAATTTAAATAATTATTTAATCAAATAATTTAAATAATTTGTCGTATTTTAAACAATTATTTAGTGAAAATAGCGGTGAATTAATTTATCAATTAATCTGTGTGATATTTTCTGCTGAAGTAATCTTTTGCCTGCAAAAATTCTGCGGACGCGTTTCATTCTTCCTCTGCGCTTCTAATGTTCTGGGATTACAGTGCGGCCGTCGGCGACCATCTTTCCCAACACCCTTCCTTGCCTTAAGCTCTCTCTCTCTCTTGCAATGTT
The DNA here is from genome assembly GCA_006491805.2 of Dysdera silvatica. Classification (NCBI taxonomy): domain Eukaryota; kingdom Metazoa; phylum Arthropoda; class Arachnida; order Araneae; family Dysderidae; genus Dysdera; species Dysdera silvatica. The sequence continues at coordinate 6,899 of QLNU02005055.1, read as the reverse complement.
CATTCGGAATCCTTTTGCTAATCTCTTCCAATAGCCTTCCCCTCTCATTCCTACCTTTGAATGGATTCCGCTTTGGGCTGTTGATCCACCTTCTTTTAGGGTTTGTTCAGTTTTAGGCCGCATTACCTTTGCTCGTTCTGCGAAAAGTAGTACGATATTTACCGTTAGAGAATTAAAGGAAGCTGACGTCACAGATGGCCTAGCCGGTTATAGGGAGGACGTCATTTTAGAACGATTTTTAGCGAACGTTTGTCTGCTCCAAAATGAATTCTGAAATGACGTCACTCTGTCGGCTTCGTCATTCAATGACGTCTGCTCCCCATTCTAGTACCATCAGACTACTTTGTGAATAATTTCTATCGCTTCTCTCTCCTCATCTTACTCTCTCAAACGGACTCCATTCAAAACATTTGGTCATTTTGTAATACCACTATGCCATCCCTTCCAGGGAAATGCAAAAGCGTTGCCATTTTATGATCCATCAGTCCATATTTCCTTTGCGCAAACAACAACAACAGCGACTTTCTGGGCATGGTCCAGTACTTGACACGTGTACTGGAATTGGTTCAAAGAGTACGGAACTAACGCTTTTTGCATTCGCTTCCCTTGGCCTTGAAAAAGAAAATCAATATGAACATCGTTAGCAAAGGTCTTCCTGTTCCGTGGCCGCAACATCTTGTTTCAGCCACTCGTTGACATTTCTTTGAGATATAGCAGCGAAGTCAATATTTAGTAAAGTATATATTACCGATATCATAGTTTGATAAACTTTCATCTTACCTTTTTCTGTACACACACACACATATATATAAACTTCTTTTCCTTCTTGTTGTGTGGTGAAATACCCCATAGATTCAATCTATTTATATTTAAAAAATTGTGAATTCCATTTATTGTAGATGATATTTATCTTAAATTGTAAATTCTATTTACTTTAAATTGTAGATGATATTTATTTTAAATTGTAAATGTCATTTATCTTAAATTGTAGGTTCTGTTTACCTTAAATTGTAGATTCTGTTTACCTTAAATTGTAGGCCCCATTTATTTAAAATTTATAGGCTGGGTCTTGGTAAATGGCATTTCGTTGCTTATCAGCTGTGTTAAATTATGTATGTCCCTCCTCCTTTCGTTAGAGGCTTGATTCCCATGCTTGTGTGTGTGCCATAATTTAGATACTTTTTGGGGAGAAAAATAATAAATAAATAAATAAATAAATAAAGTATTTTATTTTGCTCTAAAGCAAAGAGTGTCGACTTGAATGATTCTAATTTTCCATTTCCATTGAAATATAGTAATATAATTCCTTTATAAGATCTTAATACGACATCCAGGTTAATACAAATATGCACCATTTTTACCTAGTTGTTATACCGACTGTTCGTAAATAAATAAATTATGAGCAAAGTAAAAAATTATTGGCCTGAAAATTAGCAAGGAAATAATCGATACCGGAGCCGGTGGTCACACACAATCACGCAGGCTACGTGATTTACGTGAGCTTTCTCATGTAGAACGTCCTTAACGCAGGGAAAATAACCTTTCCCTACGCCAGTGTCGCCGAAAGTAGGGCAAACTTGTTTTAAAAAATGAAACAGGGGGGGTGAGGAAACAGCGGGAGTGAAAGTGGAGTTGCTAACAGTGTATTTATGAAGTTGATTTAGTTAACCTTGAGCCCTAAGAGATATCATGGGACAAGAAATACTTGAACTCTAAGAATCGCTAACAAAGGTTTCGAAGAATTTTTGGTAATGTTCGCAATGAACATTTATTTTGTTATTAAATTGTTAATAAAATTTGAAGAATTCGTAGCTGAACTTTTAGAGAATTTTCGACGAACTTTAAAAAAAAAAAAACCTCGAAGAAATTTTTTTATGGAATAATAAAAAACTCTTGAGTATGCAGTACAGTAAAATTTCCTTGAGGCATACTCCCCCAAATAACGGACAGATACTTAAATTCTGAAGTGTCTGCTATTCAGAGGTTTGCTGTATTATATTATATTTTAATATTATACAGATAACGTAACTCAAATATATAAGATTAACGCAGTTTAATAAAACTCTGAAATATATAATACAAATAACGAAGCTAAAGTCAAACGCTTCGAAAGCGAAAGACGATTTAAAGCCTTGAAAAATAATCTGAAAAATGAATGCAAAATAAATTATTTAGCAGGAAAAAAAAACAAAAAAAAGAACCATACGGTTGTTTAAAAAAATACAAGACTGTTTTGAAGTACAATCAAGACATATCCCCCTATCCCAAAAGTAACAAATATACGCTTTTTATAGCTCGACACCGGTTTTCAAGTCTTCTTCTTCTTTTTGCAAGGGTTTCATTGGGAAGGGTGGCCGCCGGAGGCGGCGCTGTAATCCCAGACAGGACGGTTTCAAGTCCTTTGTGCCCTACCCCATCTAGCAGCCATTCTTCCCAATCCCACACACACACACACACTTTTCTCCTTGACAATATTGTATGGATTTTACTCTGTAATAGCAGACAGATATTCAAGTTCTGAAGTGCACGTTATTCAAAGGTTTCACTGTAATATAATTGTTAAGATTTTGTGTGTATGTGTGTGCAGTGCCGGATTTATAAATGGGCACTTGCCCAGGGCTCAAGAGGCTGCGGATTTTTTTTAATTGCAAATTATTTACCGTAGAATTCTGTCGATCAGCTCTCCCCGAGAAGGCGCCCTCTACCTTTTTTTCTAAATCTGAAATTCTGAAAAATTGTGTGAAACAACCTCTGCCCCCCCACAATGCCGGATCCAGGCAGGAGGCATGAGCCCCCCACCTGAAAATAATGTTTACATTAAAAATGATTATTTTCAAGTAAAAATTACTTACAGCTAAACTTACAAGCGAAATTTTCAAGCTTTGCGCCCCTCCATGAAATTTTGTTCTCCATCCGTCCTTGCCCCCCCCCAAAAAAAAAATCGTCATCAAATAAACTAAATGTCTTCATAAAAATATCGTTATTATATTTTATAATAATGCACATAAGGTAGGCTAACCATAAATGTCGCTCCTTCCCTATCCTCCGGGATTTTCGTCACATTTGAAGGGGCGAAACGGCGGAATTTTATTTATTTCTACTAATGGGGTGGGTGAGGGGCATGGGCGTAACTCGCTTCGAGGTCTAGGGGTGCTAAATTCTAAGGGGGTTAGTCCTTAGTTACGGCAATGCAGGGGGCGCCAAAAATCGTTGTGTTTCGTGACCTAAATCCGGCCCTGTGTGTGTGTGTATGGGTTCATATTGTTAAAAAAAACATACATACTTTAGTTTTATTTTTTACAAATATTCGCGTTGTCTATACGTCTGGATGACTTAAAAATAGGCGCGCTTTATATGTCAACAAGCAATATAAGTTCTTTAAGAATTATGCACGCCAGACGGAAAACGTTTCAGTCACGCCTTCGCCGAAGTTTACCAACGATCGAGGTTTCCAATCTGGCCGAATTTAGTACGGAAACACTACGAATGAACCACTGCCACATGCCGCTGGATGTGGAGAAAGGAAGGGGAATGACAGAGAAGGAAGAACGAAAAGAGAAGTACATAAACAAACCGGAGGCCCAGTATCCACGAGTCACGTGGCCTAATGCCAACCAATCCACAGAAACTGTTCACGTGTATTCGGCATGATCGCCAACGATCGCCATCGAGTCTGTAGCTCAAGGGTGCCACAATTGGCGATTTATGGAACGTGGCGCAGTATCTAAATTCTCAAAATCCTAATGACTTCAATGCAGATTTTGTGCGTATTGCTATTTTACAAATTGTTTAAATACGCAGTTTGATTGAATCGTTTACTTGACATTGGTAACAACTAGTGGCGTTAGAAAAGGCAGGGCTCAGAGGGTTCAAGGCTTGAGCCCTCTGTGCTTTCCCTCATTCGATATCAAAACACATTATTTTCTCTCAGTGCCGGATTAAAGTTTTTATGGACCCTAGGCCGGAAGGATAAAATGGACCCCTACAGAATATGACCTTTGCGATATAATGCCATAGATCGTGAGGTCTTCACGATTTTTTCATTTTTTCTTCATGAACTCTGTTTTCATGATTCCATAAACCATGAGTTCTTTCTTTGAAGTTCATTACCTTCAGTTTCCAGGTGATAATGTTTCCTCGGACATTTGTAAATAAGCAAGATTACAATGGCGTTTAAATTTAAATAACGCCAGATTCCTTCAAAGCCTTTATGTGGCCCTCAAATCTCAGGACCCTACTACTTGCCCTGTACTTAAATCTGAAACTGTTTTCTCTAAGGCCAAGAGCAGACACGGGGGTGGTCACAGGGGTCATGACCCCCAAAATATATTTTTTCACTGTAAAAAATTCCTTACTATCATGACAAATGAAGGCTGTTATTCCAAGACCATGACATATTTTCGTCCTTGACCCCCACAAAATGAAAGCCTGTCTCCGCCCTTATCTAAGGCCGCATCATATAATCTTTAAAGCCACTTGACCCCACCTCCCCACCACGAGTTTTTAATTGCTACGCTACTGATAATAACATCCTCCCAACCCTTCAAGGTTTAAATAAAGGACAGAAATGGCTTCCAAAATTACAACAGGGAGCAGTAGCGTAGGATGGAGGGGCCCTAACGGGGACGGATTTAGAGGTCATTCAAGAGGGGGGGGAGCGATTAATGAGGATTTTTGGAAATTATACTTCATTGGATCTTTACCTTGTAACTTTTCAGTGTTAAATTCATTCAAGGGGGTGGCTATCGCCTCCCGCCCCTAAATCCGCCCCTGGGCTCTAGTCCCCCCCCCACATTAAATAATAAAATGCACTGTTCTCTTCAACGCCGAATCATTTGCTCTTTTTTTGTCACTGGGGCTCACCATCGTAGAGCAGGGGTCTTCAACGTTTTTCAATCCAAGTGCCAATTTTGCGTATTCTTGTAGGTCCGCGGGCCGCACTACTGTATTAGCAATATTAGGACAGAACAAAGGCGACTCGAGGGTGCGCACCCCCCACTCCCAGATCAGCCTCTGTTGATATTTTTTCCTTATGTCTCTGTATCAGTTTTGCGTGCCGACCCAAAAATATTTGCTGTTTCCGCCTCTTGGACTAAATATACAGGATGTCCATAAAAGAAGTATACAACTTCAAATTTTATTTGCATCGAAACTACAACATGTAGAAATTTAACTCTTTTTTTAATTACGTGGCAACAGTCAAAGTTTTTTTCAGCATAGTTAAAACGTCTCCACCTGTCAATCAATGCACGTGCGTTCATAGAACGTAAAAGACATCGAAAACAACAAAGATGGCATCAACACAGGAGAAGGCTGCTTGTGCAATATGGTTTTTGAAGACGAAATCACTACCACGTAACGGAATTTCAGGAACGCGTACAAGAGAACACTCCCAACAAGAAGGAGGAGCATCGATCATTGAGTAAAGAACTTCAAAACAACAGGAAGTATATTATATTTATATTTTGAAAGTTACGAGTACTGGTAGAACTTCTGTGTGTCATAAATGTGTGGAAGATGTGCAGGAGGCTTGCGTTAAGAGCCCGAACAAATCAACCCGTGTTACCAGTCGTGAACTCGACATACCTAGATCAACATCTATATCCATAAAAAGTGTAATCAGCGCACAACTTCAATCCGATGACAAGGCACGTCGAAAAACATTTGTTGAAGACATGCTTAATCGCACTGAGGCTCTGTTTCAACGATGAGCCAACTTTTCATGTGTCCGGCGAAGTTAACAAGCATAACTGTCGAACCTGGGGCACTGAAAATCCCCATGTGCTCATAGAAAAAGAGAGAGAGATAACTCGAAGGTTAACGTTTGGTGTGGTGTAATGGTAAATATATTTGTTGGACCCTTTTTCTTTGCTGAAAACACAGTCACTGGCACAACGTATTTGGATATTTTAGAACAATATATAACTCCAGGATATTCTAAACATCATTTTTCAGCAAGATGGTGCGTCTCCCCATCGATCTTTGGATGTTCGGAGCTGTTTAGACAAATATTTCTCAGGGCGATGGATTGGTCGTGATGGCCCGACGAAAGGGGTACTCCGTTCTCCTGACATTACTCCGTATGATTGTTTTCTTAAGGGATTTATTAAGGACATTACGCGCAAAACAAATGTAACCTCTCCAGGTATGCTTAAAGGGCGCATTAATGAAGCCTTCGTCAGCGCAACAACCGACGTTTTGCAGCGAACGTGGATGGAACAAGACTTTCGTTTACGCTGTGTCGTGGGGAACAACGGAAATCACGTGGAGAAATTCTAACTATGCTGAAAAAACTTTGACTGTTGCCACGTAATATAAAAAAAGAATAAAGTTTCCAGCTATTGTAGTTTTGATGCAAATAAAATTTGAAATTGTATATTTCTTTTATGGACACCCTATATATATTACAATGTAAAATATGTATGGAAGCAAAAAAAAAAAATTTACAATACTTTTAGTTGTTAATATGTAAAGCGAAATCAAACCTTTTAGTGAGTTTTTTGGCACTGCTTATTTTTAACAATCCTGTCAATATCCGGTCTTATTTTTGATATTGCAATCCTAAAAGTGTTTCCAAGGTTTGTTTGGCTTTTTTATGGCGCAAGAGCATCTGGGCTATACTGCGCCAAACCAAGTAGACGTCAGTTATTCTGGTCCTAACTTTTGATTTTATCAACTTCAATTTTGGAAACAGTTATTTACAGACGCATTGGCGTAGGCAGGGGGTTTTGAGGGATCGTAATTCCCACTGCAACGTTTGCATATGTATATACAGAGCCGCTCTTAAGTGAGCGGGGCCCATGCCTCGCGAAGCTTAATTTTCAAATTTTAATTTTTGTGATATTGAAAATTTCTTCAAAAATATTTTTACTTTGGCTCTCGTATTTCTTGCCATCTTG
>QLNU02005051.1:0-11968 GCA_006491805.2 Dysdera silvatica | reverse complement strand
TTCCGTATGCTTTTGAAAGAAATTCGATGTTTAAATTTTTCCTCATTTATTGAATTAATTTAAAATTATTTTTTTATGATATTTTGCCGCCCTAGACGGTCGGCTACTCTGGCCTAATGGTAGAAACGGCCCTACCTATAGGGGTTCCACTTTCTTTTTCTTAGTTACTTCTCATCATCTTACCTACTCTAGTTTCCACCATTCTTTCTTCAGGTATTATTCATCGTCGTCCTTTCCTCATTTCTCTCACAAGCCCTAAGGCTCCACATAAATTGAATGTTTCATTACTTTTTTAATTTTCCATTCGTCGATTTTATTCACTACCCCTTATATATTCTGAAGTTTTCTTCTTTCCCACATCTTTAGTAATTCTTTGTTTCCGTCTGTTAAATTCTACGTCGTGGCTCCATTTACAGCTACAAGTCATATCATTATCGTATAGATGGTGAGCTTTAGTTTTAAGGAGAAATACTCATAATTTAATACTTTCTCGAAACCAAAGGTGCATCTATTTCTCGCTTCTATTCTTGCTTTAATCTCTGTTCTAACCAAACACTCTTCCGTTACAATGGCCCCTAAGTATCTAAACAGATGTACTTCTTCGAAGTTACTATATTTCACTTCTTCTTCTTAGATTTTCATATCCTGAAATCTACTTTTATCTCGCGCATTGATTATATATTCACCTTGTGCGTATTGATTTCTAACCCGAGTCCTTTTGCGTCATTTTTGAACTATTGGTGCGCTTCTTTAAACTTAACTGAATTACTGCTTATTAAAATCTTATCGTCTACAAAGGCTAAGGCCTTAAAGATTCTATTAAGAATTGTAACACCAGCAGGTTTACACTTATTTCTCGTATGGCTGCTTCTAGGATTAAATTAAATAACGTCGTTAAAAAAGCACCCCTTTGTTTCCTTAAGCTCCTCTCCATATATTTGAGAGCTTCCCTTGAATTCTTATTTTGACTTTGGTGTATTTTATTTTCATTATTTACTAATTGATTTGGTGCACTTTATTTTCATTGTTTACTAATTGCCTTTTGTGTACTTTATTTTCATTATTTACTAATTACTTTTGTGCACTTTATTTTCATTATTTATTATTTTCTTTGGTGTACGTTATTTTCATTGCTTACTGATTGCTTTGGTGTACTTTATTTTCATTGTACACTAATTGCTTTGGTATATTTCATTTTCATTGTACACTAATTGCTTTGGTATATTTCATTTTCGTTGTTTACTAATTTCTTTGGTGTATTTTATTTTCATTGTTTACTAATTGTTTTGGTGTATTTTATTTTTATTGTACACTAATTGCTTTGCTGTACCTTATTTTAATTGTTTACTAATTGTTTCGGTGTAATTTATTTTTATTTTCACTAAACATACGCGTCTATTATACTAAACTAATAACACTGTACCTTAGATTTATTCTATGTATTTATAACGCCTAGTGTTACGCTGTCATACTAATCAAAGGTGGAGGGGTTGAGTTTAGTATGAGCACGGTTATTTTCTCTTTTTTTTCCAAGTCTCTAATATTTCAAAACATGGGATTTAATCACAATTAGAAAGTTGTGGATGAAAAAAAAATAATTCGCATTGGCATGATTAACAATTATCGAATGAAGATATAAAATATTTGGCGATCTGGGGATTATTATAACGCATCTATTGGAAGTTTGGTTTCTTTGACTCGTTGCTTTGGTTTGAAACATAGTACAAGCACTTCCTCATGAATTGTGAGCTTGCTAAGATTTATATTCGTGCGTGTTATATCACCCAATGAGCCTGCAGCTCATTGGATGAGAGCACTTAACTGGTTACCAAGAGATTTTGGGTTCGGATCCATCAGGCGATGAAAAATCATTCGTTTCGTTGCGAATAATTTATTATTTAATATTCATTTTAGTGTCTTGAAGCTTAAAAATTCTACCATTTTTTATTGAATCGCCATATCAATTACGGTTGTCTTTTTGTGTACTTTTATCATTATTGAATTACTAATAATTCTATAATGCAACATACTTAAATAATTAGAAGTAGTAGATTATGTTTGCACAATTTTACAATGGCCAGCACTCTTATTCTATCTCTATCAGTGAGATTAGATTTCTTGGCCTAATTAAAAATATCTACAGTCAGAATTTCTATTTCAACTGTGTTTGATATTGTGTTTTGGCCTACCTTTACCTTTCGGGAAACGTCCGAAGAGAGTCCCGGGCCACTGCTACCGTTGCTTGCCTCAAAAGCAGTCTCATCAATGTCACTAGAGTTCATGGAAATGTTGGGAACATCACTACTTTCACCTTACATTTTTAACAAAATAATTTACCAGTGTCTCTTGGTGTAAAATTTTTTCGTTTTGTTAGTCCAAGTGAGGGGCCCGGGCCCCCTTGGCCCCCTACGCGAGTGAGCCATTGATGTGCAGTTGTTGTAAGGTTTTTTAATGCCCTTTTTTTGATGACCTACTTTATATATTTGTATTATTATTATTTAATTAAGTGATAAATTAATAATTTGAGTTTTTTATTATTGTACGTGTTAAATTCAACTAACCGGATCGTATAGTAATTAGAAAAAACACATTAACATTGCGTTGATGAAAGAAACATTAATAATTATAATAGCAATAACCCACGGTTCTTGAACAGCGGGCAATGAGACAAGAAATTAATTAAAAATAAATCAATATTTATTATGGTAAAAACAAAAATTAAACAAAAATTACATTTGAAACATTACAATTTTTTTTTCGACTTCCATTTACAATGTAATTTAGTTCCAAGATTAAAAATTATTTCCGTTTTATAACAATCGGTTAGGAAATGCATTATTTCATTTTGCAGGTATGGCTATAAATAATTTCGCAAAGCATGACCACGAAAATAAAAGTGCCAAGTTTAATTAGCATAAAAGGAAGATTAATGAAATTTATAAAGATTAAATGAACGCTACTTAGACATTATTTAAGGGTATGGAAGGGAAGTTAGAAAGGAATAAGGAAAAGGGAACTATTTCATTCTCACCACTTCAGATACATCTTTCGTCTTTGCAACCCCAGAACAAACTGGCGGTTTACGGCTCGAAAACTTTTCTGCTCTCTATAAGGGGTTGCCAAACTTGGCATCCTTAGTATGGTCTCCTTTTGACTAATGGCAACAAGTCCTTAATTTCAAGTTACCCTCAAATGGCTGCAAAACTCAAAAATTGTCAATAAGTAACAATAAAATATTTCGTATGATATTTTTAAGCCTCTGGTTACAACAGGCAAAAGAAAAAAATGATTATAAATTGTTATAATTTAAAAACTTAAGACAAAAGTTGAAAAAAATGATGAGTTTGCACTGGAGTTTCTGGAGCGTAAATGTTTGTTCCTTATTTTTATATGCATATTAATGAAAAATCATTTTTAACATGGATAATTGTTATGTTGGGATTTCAACCCACAATATTATGGTTGGTTGAAAAATAGCAATCTACGACCAACAAAGGAGAAATTTATGTTCCTCAAATATATGTAAACATATTAATGTTCGATAATAAGAGGCAGGTCTTTTGTAGCAGGTGCCTTACGATAAAAAGTAAAATTATTATTACTCGTATTATAAGAAAATAGGGACATTTAGACGATATTGCATATTGCAATAAAAACGAAGAAATGCTATTTTAAATAAATGAGAGAGAGAGAGAGAGAGAGAGAGAAGAGAAAACAGTCTAACGAATGTTTGGCGATATAAGAAATTTTTCATAATTCATTAATGAAAATTCCTGCCTAAAATTTTTAACTCGTGAATGAAGATTATTCTTTAGTTTTTGTTACTCAAATAGAAATACTTATTCAAGAGTTTTCACAGCTTAATATTTTAAATACATTTTGTTTATATATTTCCAAAATAAGCATATTCACACGTTTACGTGCACTAACTCTGCATTGTTTCTCATTTACAAAGCTCAGCATTTTTATTATTTAGCGGACATACCCCAATTCGTAACGCTGTGCAGTTACAACACCTTGAATTGCAATCATAACTGAATTAAGAAAACCGTGCAGCGGCTTAATATATTCTATTCCAGAAAATATCCAGCGCTTGCCAATTTTTTTTACCACTTTAGAGTTCGAACTTCGATCTCCTTCACGAAAAATGTTCGTATTTCTTAGGAAACTACCCATCCTCGCGCCATATGACCATAAATGACCTTGCGCCATAAAACGTAAACAAACAACCCAATTGGAGGCTATTGTTTCGCAATTCCAATACTTATAGGGATATGACGCTAACGCTCGTATCATCACGTGTTATGTTAGTACGTTACACAGCGTTGATGTCGCTGCTATCGGTTTGTTTACAAGCAGGTTTTGTTTTTCATCTGGTTGTGCGCAGTATAGCCCAGATGCTCTTGCGCAATAAAAATCCAAACGAACAAACTTTTCATCTGGTTTATGCCAGCTTTGTGTTTGAGTGGCTATTTTGGCCATTTTCTTGTAAGCTTTGCGAGGCAAAGACAGCAAGGATCATGCTGCGACGGGAGCTACAGTTTTCCGAAGATTCTGAACCTCTTACGACCTAGGGGAATCAACCCCCGGACTACAATGAAGCAGTTAGTTGGTAAGCGTTCCTCTTTTGGCGTTGTTGGGAGTTGAACCCCGAATAACGGCGCGTTAGTCGACTGGGCTGCTCCCATATGAAAAATTCTAGGAGGAGGGGGCAGACAAAAATTATTACCTTGTTCTCAAGGCTTCAAAATATTTCAGTGAATGTACAAGATACTAAAATGCTGCAAAAATAATTGATACTGCTTGACAATTAGTAGCGAGCTAAGAGAAAGTAAATGCATAGCAGAATTGGGCAAATCAAATGTTTGAACGGCTAGGAGGAGTTCGAGCTCTCAGCCCCCCCCCCATATGGGCCCCCCGTACATCTTACTAATATTTAAAATTTCAGAAAAAATAGCTCCTCTTTAAGTGTCACTCATGCTCTCGTTTAATGTAACGTTACGCAATTAATGACTGGAGGATATCATCCTTTGGAAAGTCTAACGAAAGCATTATTTTCTAAGGCTGGGAATGGATAAAAACATTCTCGGAAAAGAATGGGAATGGATAAAAACATTCTCAGAAAAGAATGGGAATTGATAAAAAGATTCTCGGAGAAGAATGTGAATGTATAAAAACATTCTCGAAAAAGAATGATTCTATTCATGCCTAATACGGGAGCGGGAGGTAGGGGAGCCAATGTACTTGCATGAATAATTTTTTGTGCGTTAGTTGATTTTTGGGGTTTTATTTCTATAAAGTTAAACCACGGATATTTGTGAGAAAAGCTATTGATCTCTAATGGGACTTCCGAACGACGAGGCCTTTGCTTGTAATTATTACTATTTCTTTTCTTAATTTCTACCTGATCGTTTAATCTATGTCCAGCAAGAATGAAATTCTAAATTAATACGTTATCTCTATGTAGAGCATTTCTCATGAGTGTCTTAATTTCGATATAATCACCAAAGACTTGCGTGGTAATGTAAAACTCCAGGATTTTTAATTTGGCGATAAGTTAGAAGTTGCAGTGTTTTAAAAAGGTGTAGGAAATGGTGATTTGCAAAACAGTATTATTTTATGCAGGGGGTGTAGTCGAGGCCTAGAGTAGCCTATCTGGGTAAGGATAATTCTTTTCGGGGCCTAGCGGCGCTGGGATAAAATTTTAGGAAATCATACATTCTACAAACGAAATTCTGTTCAAGTTGTAAATAAAAAATATGTGGCTCTACAATTTTATTAAGAAAATTGCTTTACAGCAATGACCCTAAAATTTTGAATAAATCAACTAAGAAGCGTGGGAATTAAATGAAATTACAGCTTGGAACACATATCATAAACTGTGTTCCGAAAATGGAAAAAGACACAATGCATTGTTTGATACAATGAAGGTGACAAAGGCGAAAAGATGGACTTTTGGCAAACTTTTTCAATTATTTTCTTTATTTTATTAGTTTACTTCAGAGATTATTCCTCGTTTAATTCGGCTCGGGCACATGCATTTGTATCCCATTATTATTTTACGCTTATATGCCCCGAAACTATGTGCTGTAAGCAGTGTTGGATCCAGAGGGGCGTTTGTTGGGGTCTTGCATTGCCCCATACATAATAATAATTTCTGCCCCTGTCAGATTAATGGGCTGTTGACTGGTTAGGGGGTTCCCTGATAACCCCTTTGGATCCCCCTTTGATTTAGAATAGCACTAGGCTACATTTGGTTTTAGGACTACACCACACACAGCACAGTATAGTATTTGGCGCAGTATAGCCCAGATGCTCTTGCGCCATAAAAAAGCCAAACAATCCAACCACTGGATTTACGCTTTTAAATAAGCATAATGAGTGTGAATTTGCGTTTTTTAAGAAGTAGGGATCCGTGATAAAAAGATTAATAAACAAGCTATATGAGAATTTCTCTTAATTTTATTTAAATCAATGGAAAGGTGTAAAATATCTTTAAATGTTATTTATATATTATAAAATATATTATTTACTTGCATATTAAACAATTCTCGATCAACCATACATATACGTTCAGATTTTTCAGTGTACTACAGTACCAGACTTACGTTTGCAAAACGGATTTTTTTGTCTTAAGACTATTTAAAAAACCTTTGTTAACTTTTTATTATTGATTGTTAATTCTTCAAATACGTATGCATTTTCTATGAAGCGTAAGTGTACGCAGGTTGTATTTATAAGTAGAAATATCGCTTATAATGTGCATTTATATTTATAAATATGCTTTCTGGTTTACCACTAGAGACTCCCTAGTTTCATGTTCGATGTTTTTAGATCTCGAATTCAAGTTTATTTCCTTTGAAAGTTTATTAGTCTGTGATTGTAAGTTTGTTTGTTTCTACTGGAAGTTTATTAGTTTTCATTTTAAATGTGTCGGAGTTTCCATATTGTGAGTTTGTTGGTCTTGTACTGCAAATATATTAGTTTAGCGTTGTCAGCATGGAACCCTTCGTCCATTAGTTCTACATTTTTAAGCTATAAGCTTTACATTCTCAATCCATAAAAATTTCTAAAGTTTAACTTATAACTTTTATATTTTCAATAGTTTATTTTTTCAAAAGTTTATTTTTTTTAATCCGTAAGTTATATAATTTCAATCTACAACAATACATTTGTATTGTGCGTCACATTCACTGTTTTGAGGACGAATAATAGCTTTGAAATCAAAATTAAATGAAGATGGTGATATAGATTTAACAGTGCAATAGGTTTTGTTTCTTTGCACAAAGAAGATTGAATGGATATTTTGAAAGGAGGGGAGTGCAGGCAGAGGCGGCCCTAGAGTTTGCGAGGACTAAGGCAGGGGGTATTGCGCAAGGCTCTATACAAGAGGACCCGCATATAACGAGGAGCTTGGGACCAACCAAGAAAATGCTCGCTGTACCCGACTAGTAGAAATCTTGGTCATTAAAAACGATTGACTGCTATTGTACTTAATCATTATGCTAAACAAAATCTACATTTTCTCTGCTATACCCTAAACCCGCTAAACGTATGCTCGTTATAAATGCGTTCTACTGTATTTGAAATTTTTCAAATGTTTTTGATTGAGAGGGGAGGACGAAGGAGCAGGAGAGAAGTAAATTACTAAAATAAAATAAAATATACACTTAAATACTATTCATATTTAATTATTGACTCAAGTGTTTTTAACAGAATGCATTAATATTTAATTTGAGCACAGTGACTTAGTTTTGCAGGCTTACTTGGGCTTTATACCTAAATTATTGCTCAAATCACAATATTCTCTTTCGACATAAAGCTTATTCGTACCTAAAATTGTTTGCAAATACTTCATGTTGTTTCTTTATTGTATACGAGTAGAGCGCGCTAGGTAATTTGGGATAGGATCGATGGCTTAACACCTTCAATTATTCCCTAAAAAATTGTCCCCCTTTCAGCCATATGCTCAGCTTATTTACAATTTCTTCTTTTTTACGTTAACTGTCATCAGGGGCCCTGAGAGCCAACGTGGCCCGCCAGGCTCACTTCGAGTGGCCCCATGAGCACTTCCTTGGTTTGGGCCCCCCACTGGGTCCTTGCCAGGGCGGCCCCTAGATTCCCAGGCTGCAGCCCCTGTTGCCCCCCATCTCGTCGGCTCTGACCGGCATACTCCCTTCCCATTCGTAGCCCATAAATTAAACTCATTTTTTTGTTGCAGAGACATATAAAATTTTGTAGTAATTCCCTGCTTTCATTTAAACAGAGAAATTTTACACTATTTGTAATTGTTGCTACTAAAGTTATTTTTTTTTATTTATTTTTTAATATGAAAACTATTTGAAGTTTTGCATAAAGCTTTTGAAAGTTTAAAAAAAATTAATGCAAATAAAGAAATACTGCGCGAGGCGCTAACCGGTCGCTTAACAAATCCTTACCCTAACGCAGCATCTGCTACCAGGTTATGAACGTGAAACTTCAAGAGATGCCCATAAGCATATTGGCAGAATCATAAAAACCGAACTGCAGCTAATGAGCAATTAAAACCCAGGCAATAAAAAGAGCTTTCCCTCATTCTCGACATTTTTTTTAAAAGTAGGCTTTTATACTAGCCAGGGCCCCAATCATGCTTTTGCGGGGCCCCAGGTCAGGAACATATTTGGGGCCCTTGGCCTCACGAAAATTTGGAAGTGCCTTCAGTAGCCAGTGAGCTGAGCCCATTTCGGAGGGACATTGCAGAATTGGTCCCATCGTACGTTGGATTGCTAAATACCGTGTTACGTCTTGTAAGGGATGCCTCCAAAGAAGGGACGATAATAACTCTGGTCCGTGGTATATGTATATATCAACACGTGCACCTCCGAAGAACGGACACCTATATTTAAGGGCCAAACACTTTTGTCCCGTGGGTGTCCCTTATTGGGTGTAACACCATAATAACAAATGCACAATGTTACTGCGCTGCAATTCTAGTTTTGTTTTTTAAGGAAATATTTGGTAAAAGTAAAAAATTTATTTATAAGAATGAAATAACATTTTGCTTTCTTGGGCCCCCTAAAATTGCGGGGCCCAAAGCCCGGGCTTAGGAAGCCTCGGCGGTGACCAGGCTCCGATACTAGTATTAGTTCGGAGAAAGTCTTGAATTACTTGCATATCACTATTACTTGGAATAAGTCTTTGTAATAAAATAATCGATTAAAAGGAGATAAAAATCGGTGCAAAACATCCTGGAAATCAATATAAAAGAAATATAATTTGCATTTACAATGCGGCATTTGGTGGCGGTATGCATGTGTATAATTGCATGTTTATCGTCATATATAAATACGATATTCGTACAAAAATTAGCCGGGAATTTTGCCATTAAGTATATTAAATCGACATAATCTGCAAACAAAAACCCTTTTCGGAAACCACGCACAATAGCTGCAGTGAATGCGTATGTGATCAATAACGCAATAAAATTTATTCCTTTTGTCAATTGATTTGAATTTGTGTAAAAGTGTGGTCTAAGTATATGACATGACTATTGTCCAGTCAAGGCAACCGAGAATCTTTTTATCCAGTATTTGTCTCCAGTCGCTGATGGAAATTAAACATATTGCAGGGAGAGAAATAATAGATTTTAGGTACCATGATAGGCCAAAATTATGTTATTTGTAAGTTAAAAATGGGTTTAAAAGGTTAAATGTAATAGGTAGAAAAAAAACAAAAAAGGTGATTTGTATGTTAAGGGGTCCTGCGTTTAAAAAAAAAAGAAATTTAATTATAGATATATTATTTATATACAGAAATTTTAAGTGATAATGTCTGTGCTAATAAAAATCGAATTAATTTAAAATTAACGCCTTTGGTAATTGAATAAATATTTTTTACAAACATTTTCGTTAGACACATAAATATAATTAAATTTAAAGTTCCTGAAAAAAAAGTTACAATGTATAGTTCTTTTATTTGGTTATTCGGGTGTATGTCATGCACAGAAAACCTGTTTGATTCTTATTATGAAAATCTTGGTACTTCTTAATCCTCTGGTGTTGCTGCCAAAGTGGAAGGTGTTGCTGCTTCTTGAGGAGCGTTAATTATTATGAACATCATAAATGGAAAGGGTAAACTCAGTGCACAGATACCTTGAGCTGCAATCTCATCTGGAATAACCAAATAAAGAGAGGCAGAATAGCGAAAAAAAAAACATTTACAATATCTAAGCATATAATATTTATATACAGTGAGAGAGGGTGTGCTTTTTTTATTATTTATTTAATTATCTATTTATCTGCTCCTGGGTGTTTAGATTTAATTACTTATTTTAAAAACAGAATTTTCAATTTTCACCCTAACACAAGCAAATGCCTCGTCGTTCGGAAATCCCATTAGAGATCAATAGTTTATCTCGCAAATATCCGTGCTTTTAACTTTATAGAAATAAAACACCAAAAATCAACTAATGCACAAAAAATTATTCATGCAAGTACATTGCATATTATCTTATAATTTATTGGTTAATACCTCCCCTTCTCCAGCCCTCCTATTAGACATGAACAGAATCATTCTTTTTCGAGAATGTTTTTATATATTCGCATTCTTTTCCGAGAATCTTTCTATCCATTCCCATTCTTTTCCGAGAATCCTTTTATCCATTCCCATTCTTTTCCGAGAATGTTTTATCCATTCCCATTCTTAAAAAAAAAATGCTTTCGTTAAACTTTCCAAAGGATGATATCCTCCAGTCATTAATTGCATAACTACATTAAACGAGAGTACGAGTAACATTTAAAGAGGGGGCGATTTTTTTCTGAAATGTTAAATATTAGAAAGATGTACGGGGGCCCATATGGGGGGGGAGGGGCTGGGAGCTCGAACTCCCCGTAGCCGTTCAAACATTTGATTTGCCCAATTCTGCTATGCATTTACTTTCTTTTAGCTCATTACTAATTGTCAAGAAGTATCAATTATTTTTGTAACATTTTGGCATCTAGTGCATTCACTGAAATGTTTTGCAGCCTTGAGAACAAGGTAATAATTTTTCTCAGCCCCACCCCCCTCCTCCTAAAATTTTTCATATGGGCGCTGATGGTAAGATGGCAAATTAGATCGAACTTTTGGAAGCCTCAGCAGCTTCCCAGTCGAGTAATGCGCCGTTATTCGGGGTTCAAATCCCAACAACGCCAAAAGAGGAACGCTACCAACTAACTGCTTCATTGTAGTCCTGGATTGTGATTCTCTAGGTCGTAAGTGGTTCAGAATCCTTGAAAATCTGTAGGTCCCGTCGCAGCATGACCCTTGCTGTCCTTGCCTCGCAAAGCTTACAAGAAAATGGCCAAAATAGCCACTCAAACACAGAGCTTGCATAAACCTAGTTGAAATGTTTGTTCGTTTGGATTTTTATGGCACAAGAGCATCTGGGCTATACTGCGCCCATCAGATGAAAAACGAAACTTGCTTGTAAACAAACCGATATCAGCGATATCAACGCTGCGTAACGTATTAACATAACACGTGATGATGTGAGCGTTAATGTCATATCCCTAAAGTATTGGAATTGCGAAACAATCGCATCCAATGGGGTTGTTTGTTTACGTTTTATGGCGCAACGTCATTTATGGTCATATGGCGCAAGGATGGGTAGTTTCCTAAGAAATACGAACATTTTTCGTGAAGGAGATCGAAGTCCGAACTCTAAAGTGGTAAAAAAAGTTGGCAAGCGCTGGATATTTTCTGGAATAGAATCCATTAAGCCGCTGCACAGTTTTCTTAATTCGGTTATGATTGCAATTCATGGTGTTGTAACTACACAGCGTTAAGAATTGGGGTATGTCCGCTAAATAATAAAAATGCTGAGCTCTGTAAATGAGAAACAATTCAGAGTTAGTGCACGTAAACGTGTGAATATGCTGATTTTGGAAATATATAAACAAAATGTGTTTAAAATATTAAGCTGTGAAAGCTCTTGAATAAGTATTTCTAT
>QLNU02005049.1:0-11664 GCA_006491805.2 Dysdera silvatica | reverse complement strand
GACACATGTCTATTTGAATCTAATAGGTCAGGGAGTTCTCAACCTTTTTTCGCCGCAACTCATGGTTCTATCTTGAAATTAAAAGTGCAAATGTAATAATATAAGTACGCACAGTATTTATCAACAGCATAGAAAATGGGGTCCAGGGCAAAGACCGTAGCCAGATTTAATTTCGGGGGGGTTCAACATTTTGTACAGCCCATATTGATACAATCACAGCATGCAAGGCCGTAGCCAAGTCCCATTAAAAATTTAGTTTTTTTTTGGGGACCGGTCGCTAAACTCCCCTCTACGGCATGGTTCAGGTTGTACACCCATGCTAACAAGATAAATAACATTGGCTCCAGTTTTAAAATTCTGGTTAGCCTACAAATACGTCATGCTTTCATGAGGCCAATTTAGGGGAGGACGGGGGCGATTGCCCCCTTTGAAGGACCTCTCAAATACGTCCTGGCCTAGCTGGCTACTTCCCGAAAAAAATTTATCTGATGCCGGGCTGTTTCATTGGTTTTACATTCATTCCATTCATTGGTTTCATGTGAGTGTAAGTAACTTTTGGCTTTTTGAAATTACAGTCAAAATCCAGTGCCGGAATCAAGTGGGGAGGTTACAGTTTCTTCTTCTTATATATAGGAGAAGGTATGAATGATAAATTCTATTGTGAAAACAAATAGCAGAATAATTGCAAGTTAAAAATCTTTAATGAAACAGATTTCAAAAGTAATACTCACAATAGTTAAGTGCCATCCTTGGCTTTGCCAGGCCGATATCTAAGCAGAAAGAGGGAGGCATATGACTGCTGCCTAAAATAGTCTGTAAAGCGAGTACGAT
Organism: Dysdera silvatica; assembly: GCA_006491805.2. Taxonomy (NCBI): domain Eukaryota; kingdom Metazoa; phylum Arthropoda; class Arachnida; order Araneae; family Dysderidae; genus Dysdera; species Dysdera silvatica. Next base: position 10,833 of record QLNU02005049.1, on the reverse strand, counting down.
GTTCTTTATCTGTTTGGGTATGAGTGAGAAAATGTCCATTTTATCCCTCAATTGCCATCCATCTGTTACAAATCTTTTATTATTGCTACTTTTTTTCTTCTCCTGTAACATTCAGTTCCCCATTTGAAGCATGCGTTCCCATTCTCTGATTAGTCCATACACCTGCCTACCTTTTCTGGAAATACAGTACTGCTAGTTCGGTCAACTTTTCCAACAATTTTTATTCACACAAACACCCGCTACTTTTTTTTCCTGTTAAAACACTGCGCCCAGGGCTTTCCCCCGATGGCCCCTCCCCTACACCACTGGTATGGTACTACCTTCTTCAACTGATCATGAAATCGACTTTTAAGTACCATCAGTTTACCAAATGGACAAAATTGAAAGTTAAAAGTTACAAACTGAATGTATTTTCGATACAAAATACAACGAAATCCGTATTTTCGATACAAAATACAACGAAATCCGTATTTTCGATACAAAATACAACGAAATCCGTATTTTCGATACAAAATATTTATAAATTTGTATTTTCGATACAAAATATTTATAAATTTGTATTTTCGATACAAAATATTTATAAATTTGTATTTTCGATACAAAATACAAATGTATCAAAAATACGCATTTCAAATACATCTATTTTCGATACTGCCCAGCTCTGGGTATAAGAGGTGTCCTTGCACTATACTGTGTCAAATCTAGAGGCTACCGTAGACCGTTTATTATATTGTCTTCGGAGGAAGAGAGTAACAAGGAGCTTTGTTTTATTTTATGAAAAATTAAAAAAAATATTTATCTTTTAAACTATATAAATATGTAACTGTTTAAAATTATGCATATATACGCAGATATAAAAGTGAACACTGCACGTATAAGAAGGTGGCGATGCTGTTTTTGCATCTGGGCGATCAACCACCCAGGAATGTCCCTGCTAAGACCCCATGGTGGATAACAAACACAGGGCCGGGTGCAGGATTTTCCGGGAGAACCTGAACAGTTTAGATGGTCAAACACCCAACCAATCACGTTTACTAATAAATTGCGTTTGTTATGTTATTAAAGTGCCGCGTTGGGCCTCTCTCTTTAGACGTCAAGCCCCTGGGCATTTGCCCCTTTCCTGTCCTCAGCCCCGAAAGCACATGTTGTAGTTCAATTGCTTCTTGTAACCGTAAGTGCGGTCCTACAATAAAATCCTTTTTCAGTTCATAAAATGAAGGACTTAAAAACCTACTTATTAAACACTAAGGAACGTTCAAACCAAAATATACAAACGTACTGAATCACTGGATACATTATATTAAATGGCTCCAAATAATGGACTAGCGTTGATGGTCGTTTTACGGAACATCTTCTAAACAACTCATCCAAGCTCTTGACTCCCAAAGAAATGTTTTTTCTCCTTTGAAAATAAATAAATAAAATTTACCAAGACCAAAATGACATAATGTGCATGCACATGTATGTGACAAAATGACATGATTTATACTAATGAATACTCTAAATACAATACTGTAAATGCGCTGGATCTATATTTGAATGATATCGGAGGTTGATTCGATCTTTCGCGCGCACACATCTACACACAGACACACACACACAGTGAAAACCTATTTGACAATTACTAACAGATTTTTGAAATTATCTGTTAGGTTGAAAGTCATGAAGTAATGGAGCAAAACTTTACAGAAGAAGTGACCACATTAATGTTAATTATAACAAAGAGTTATTTCGACACTGGCATAAGGTTTAAAAAATATGACGTTTCGGGAGCCAATTGCTCCCTTTGTCAAGTAAAGGCAGAATGAAGAGTTAGTGGAAGTCCTAAGTTTATATACCACATGTTGGAAATCCCTCATCTGACGCCATTTGGTGCGGGACAGTTCTGGCTGGGGAAACCCCAACCGCCAAAACCCTCGCCGGGAAAACCCCATCACCTGACGACGTCAGATGATCACTCACAACTAGAGGTTTGGCAAAAATCCTGTAAGGTTCTGGTAGAGGTTTTACGATATTTATTGTACGACTCCTCAAACTGTAGGTTTCCTATGATTCCAGAAAAAGTCTACTCCCCAGATTCGTCACATCCTGATGTAATACCTTCATCGAATGCCAATCTGGTTCGTGTCCCTTCCTGAAGATATGTGCAGTCAACTGGCTTGAATCGTCTCCCCCAGCTACCGTACGCATATGCGCCTTCCCTCGTAGACATATCGATCTTCCCCTCTGCCCAACATACACCTTGTCACAGTCTCCATACGGTATTTGGTAAATAGCACCAGATTTTTCTTCCTCAGAAACGCTATCCTTAAGTAAGAGATCACGTAGGGTGTAGACAGGTTTGTAGTAAGTCTTAATATTCACAAGACGGAGAATTCGAGACAACTTTTCTGAGACACCTGCCACATACGGAAAAACCATCGATGTCTTCCTAGTCTCATCCTCTACATTCCTGTTTCCACCACTAACACCACATTGGTTACGAGCGACAAATTTACTCGGGTAACCGTTCTTTTTTCCGGGCTTGGCCGGTTCCTGTAGGTTACTCGGCTGGCCCATGGGGGTGACTCCGGTCCTGCCGCCTGGGCCGTGGCCGTTCCCCTTGGCGGCTGGTTTCGGTGTGCGTTGAATGACGACTTTACGTGAACGTGCATCTATGAATGGTGTGTTGATTGGCAATCCATCTCCCCCTCAGCCGCCTCGGCGGCTGATTACGCTGTTCAAGCGTCCTGTCTGGGATTACAGCGCCGCCTCCAGCGGCCACCCTTCCCAATGAAACCCTTGCAAAAAGAAGAACCGTTCTTTTTCAACACGCGGAATCTCCGCAACAAAATGTTTGTTATGGAAACTCCTGGTGAAACTTTGTATTGTTTAGTTAGAAATTTTTACGGGCAGGCTCTGTTGAGCCATGTTAGGACAAACGTCAAAGAGAGGTGTAGAATTGTCCGCTTTAAAGAACATCTGACTTTCAATCACTGTTATAAATCGGAGAAATTGGTGACCAAAGCTTTACGAGTGAAACCCCTTGTCCTTACAACTGAAGGGCGTCATATTGCAAAGAACGCAAGTTACAAGTTTCTCTCTGTACGGATTGGTAATTGTCATAATATGATTAATCGTATGCTCTCGATAGTGGAGTCTTTTGAACCTAGTTTGGAAGCTGTTCCCGACTCTGAAGCTTTCTCCCGTGTTTTGGTTGAATCTGAAAGAGAAGAAACAACTACTCGTTGTAGAGTTCGTGGTGTTAACAAGAGAAAGCTCGGGAGGTTAAGAACGGAGTATAAACGAAACCACTACAGGGAACAGTGGTCGAAAGGACTCCCGTTGAGTTCTTAACCTTTCTAAGCGACATCTAAGTGATTGTGAAACTTCTGTGCTGTAACGTGGTTTGAATTTTGATCCTACGTCCTCGTCGATTCCGGTTTCAAAAATCGTTTCGGCTATTGAACCGGCCTTGTGGAACATGACGGAGGATAGGTGTGCTGAAGTGCGCATGGAGGTTCAAGAATGCTATTCGAACGTAAGGCGCTTGTGGATAATCTTTCTGTTCCTGAGCGGAAAGAACTGAAGGCTCTCAGAGACAGTGAAGAGGTTGTGGTCTTACCGGCAAATAAGGGTCGTACTACTGTTGTGAAGGATAGGTCTGTTTACGATGATGTCACTTTTAAATGATGGCGATACCTATTCCGTTGTAGATAAAGATCCTACTGATTGCATTGAGAGGCAGATGAATGGTTGCCTGCTAAAACTTCACAAAGAGTCGAAACTGGATGAGAAACTTTACTCGCGACTCCGTTGTCATCTTGAAGAATACCATTGTTCTATGGACTCCCAAAAGTTCATAAACACGATATTCCTCTTAGACCTATTGTGAATTTTTGCAGTCCGGCAACATATGCACTTTCTAAATATCTTGCAGGTATACTATCTCCTCTTGTTGGATCTTCTGAACGGTCGGTGTCTACCTCTGAGGAGTTGATTTTCTCTATCAGAAATGTGGAAATTGCTCCCGATGATGCTATTGTGTCTTTTGATGTAGTTTCACTTTTCACCTGCATTCCAACAAATTTGGTGGTATCAACAGCATTGGAGCGACTGAGGCAGGATGGAAGCCCGGAAGAAAAAAAAATCCTTAGTCCGGAAGAGATATGTGGCCTGTTAGAGTTGTGTTTGAATTCCACGGTTTTTGGCTTCAAGTGGGGTAGATGTATCAACATAACAGAAGTACGGCAATGGGGTCGCCAGTTTCGAGTGTGGTGTCAAATTTATGAATGGAGTCGTTTGAAAACAGTGTTTTAGATGGGTGCATTTACTGTGTCAAGATGTGGAAGCGATACGTCGATGATACGTTTCAGTTGCTGATTTTCATCTCTGTGTGAACAGCTTTAATCCTCATATTCGATTTACGTCAGAGGAAGAAGATAACGATTCGTCACCCTTCTTGGATGTTCGGATAAATATGGATGGGGATGGGTGACTATTGAGTACGGTGTTTAGGAAACCAACGCATACTGATAAATATCATGACTTTCGTTCTCATAACCCGGCGTCGCACAAAGCATCTGTCATTAGAGCCTTGCACTGACGAGCCTTTACACATTGTTGTAATGATGACCTTCGCAATGTTGAATTACGACGCAACAAAAGCGTGTTGAAAAAGAACGGTTACCCGAATAAATTTATCGCTCGTAACCAATGTGGTGTTAGTGGTGGAAACAGGAATGTAGAGGATGAGACTAGGAAGCCATCGATGGTTTTTCCTTATGTGGCAGGTGTCTCAGAAAAGTTGTCTCGAATTCTCCGTCGTGTGAATATTAAGACCTACTACAAACCTGTCTACACCCTGCGTGACCTATTACTTAAAGTTAAGGATGGTGTCCCTGAGGAGGAAAAATCTGGTGCTATGCACCAAATACCGTGTGGAGACTGTGATACGGTGTATGTTGGACAGACGGGAAGATCAATACGTCTACGAGGGAAGGAGCATGTGCGTGCGGTAGCTCGGGGAGACGATTCAAGCCAGTTGGCTGAACATGTCTTCAGAGAGGGTCACGAACCAGATTGGCATTCGATGAAAGTATTACATCAGAATGTGGCGAATCTGGGGAGTAGACTTTTTCTAGAATCATGGGAAACCTACTGTTTGAGGAGTCGTGCACTAAACATCGCAAAACCTCTACCAGAATCCTACAGGATTTTTGCGAAACCTCGAGTTGGGGGTGTTCATCTGACGTCGTCGGGTGCGGGGGCTTTCCCGGCGAGGGTTTCCCCGATTGGGGTTTCCCCAGCTGGAAATACTTCGCACCAAATGGCGTCAGATGGGGATTCCCAGCATGCGGGTATATAAGCTTAGGACTTTCACTAATTCTTTATTCTGCCTTCACTTGACAAAGGGAGCAGTTGGCTCCCGAAACGTCGTGTTTTTTAAACCTTACGCCAGTGTCGAAATAACCGTTTGTTATGGAATCTCATGGTGAAACTTTGTATTGTTTTGTTATTAATTATTAAGTCGTGTGGCATATACAACCATTTTGAGAGCCAACACTCTTGCCATTAATTTCTGTTCATCAATTGGCGCAGTATAGCCCAGATGCTCTTGCGCCATAAAAAAGCCAAACAAACAATCTGTTCGTCAAGAAACTCATCCTTAACGATGCCTAATATTTATTTTATAAATTGTAATCATCATCATCATCATCATATTCAACCATTATCTATCCACTGCTGGATGAAGGTCTCTCCAAATGCTTTCCACACAAGTCTATCCTGAGCAATTCGCTTCCACGTCACCCCAACCTGTTTTCTTATTTCATCCACCCATCTAGTTTGAGGACGTTTTCTAGGTCTTCGGTGGTCTCTTGGAATCCAGTTCAGAATTTCTGTTGTCCATCGTTGATCAGTTCTTCTTGCAATATGCCCAGCCCATCGCCATTTCAGCCCTTTTACTTTAACAATGATGTCCTCTACTCTAGTTTGCTCTCTCACCCAAGTGTTTCTTTTTCGATCTCTCCTAGTTATTCCAAGCATGCACCTCTCCATGCTCCTTTGCGTTGTCTGTAACTTTCGTATTGCTCCAACTGTTAGACTCCATGTCTCTGATCCATAAGAGAGGACTGGCAATACACACTGGTTGAAGACCTTTCTTTTTAGACACAAAGGCAATTTCCCCTTCAGGATAAAACTGTTTCTTCCAAATGCACTCCAGCCAAGTTTAATACGTCTGTTGAGTTCTTTCATAATGTTGCCATCCATTGAAATCAGCTGGCCAAGGTAAATATATGAATCAGCAATTTCTAGCTCAGTGTTGTCAACTTGTATTTTTGTTTCCTCTACAAAATTATTGAACATGATCTTAGTTTTTTGTAGGTTCATCTTGAGTCCAACTTCTTTACTTCTAGTTGAGAGCTCTTGTACCATGTCTTGGAGTTCTGATGGGTTCGTTGAAAAAATAACAATGTCATCAGCAAACCGCAGATGATTTAAATATTCACCATTTATTTTTATTCCCTTGTTATTCCAATTTATCTGCTGAAAAATCATCTGTAAAGCTGAAGTAAAAAGTTTTGGAGAAATGGTATCTCCCTGCCTCACACCTTTACCAATTTTGATAGTTTTGGTATCTTTATGTAACCGAAATTTTGCACTTGCATTTTTATACACACGTTTCACCATGTCAATGTACACATCCTCGATGTCTGTTGATCTTAAAGAGTTGATGACTGCTGATGTTTTAATAGAGTCAAAGGCCTTCTCATAGTCAATAAATGCAACACACAATGGAAGTTCATATTCATGTGTTCTTTCAATTAATTCTCTTAATACTTGAATATGGTCCACTGTACTGAATCCACTTCGAAATCCAGCTTGTTCTCTTGGTTGAGCTGCATCTAATTTTTTCTGCAGGCGATGTGTTAGCACTTTTGTGAAGATTTTATAAATAGCAGGTAACAAGCTAATTGGTCGGTAATTTTTCAAATCCTCTTTATCACCTTTTTTATGCAAAAGAATTACTGTTGCAGAATCCCATTGGTTTGGTATGTTACCGCTGTTAAGACATTTGGTAAAGAATTTTGCAAGTATGTCTTCTACATATTCTCCAGCTTCTTTTAGGATATCTAATGTAATACCATCATCACCAGGGGCTCTTCCTTTCTTCATATTTTTTATTGCAAATGAAACTTCTTCTTTTAAGATTTTAGGAGCTGTTCCTTCGACTATTTCGGCGTCTTCGTTTAATCCACTGTTACTTTCGTATAGATTTTTGTAGAATTCTTCAACTCTTCTAAGTATTTCTTCCCTATTTCTTGTTACGGTGCCATCCTCTCCTTTTAATGCAATGATGTGTTTCTTCCCAATAGACAAACTCCCTTTAACAACCCTAAGGCTCTTGTTGCTTTCAATGGCCTTCCTTACTAACTCACAATTGAATTTTCTTATATCTTCTTTCATGTTTTTGCGCAGAGTTTTACAAAGTTCTATGTACTCAATCCTGGAACTGGTATTTTGATTGTCCACCTTCATATCTCTTCGCCTTTTCATGAGCTGTTTCGTCTTCTCAGATAATTTGCTATTGTGCTTTTTACAGGTTACACCACCAATTTCCCCAGCAGTTTCAACTATTGTCTTAACAATGTTTTCATTTGCTTCTGAGATATCACTTTCATCAATAAGTCCTTCCAGTGCAGAAAAGCGATTTTTTAATTCCAACTTGAATGCCTCGGTATTTACTTTCAGTTTCATTAGATCCACCCTCTTACTTACTTGTTTCCTAATGAGCTTCTGTCGTTCTAATTTAGTATTTAAGTGCACTTTACATCTCACCATTCGATGATCACTTCCAGTATTAAATCTGTTCAGTACGCTGCAATCTTCAATAATTGATTTCTTGTTTGCCAGGATATAGTCAATTTCGCTGGTTCCTCCATTGGGGTGTTTCCATGTCCATTTTCTTTGCGGTTTCTTCTTAAAAAATGAATTCATGATGCTAAGATTTTCAGCTTCTGCAAATTCGATGAGTTGATCGCCACGTTCATTCCTTTCCCCATATCCGTATTTACCAACCGATGTCTCTCCTTGTTCCTGTTGTCCAATTCTTGCATTGAAATCCCCCATGATGAGCTTGATATGTTGTTTCCCTTTGGTGTGTAACTCTTTGATTTCTTCATAAAATTCTTCAACCTCTTCGTCGGTATGGCTTGATGTTGGTGCATATACCTGTACTATTTGAAGTTGGTATCGCTGGGTTAGTTGAACAACAAGCCTCGCTGCTCGATCTGATGTACTTTCAACTTCCAGAAGACAGTCTTTAATTCTTTTGTTGATTAAGAAGCCAACACCACTTGTTCTTCCAGTTTCCGTTCCTCTATAATAAAACAAATGTCCGCTTTTCAGTTCCACCAACTCTTCACCTTTTCTTCTAACTTCACTGAGTCCTACAATGTCCCATTTGATCTTGTCTAGTTCCTCTTCCAATTCCTGAAGTTTTGCTTCAGAAGCAAGGGATCGTCCATTATACGTTGCCAAGGTCAATAACAAACGGCAGCCTGGGCCATTCCAGTGATTCTTAGCACCCCCTGCTTTCATGCCACGCTGACCGCTACCTTGATCAGGAGCACTCCAGCACCTGGAGACTAGGGGCCATGGTTTCTGGTGTGTCAACATAATGGAGGAATTAGCCATAATTTCACCACGCTGGCTAGACGGGTTGGTGAATTAGCCCTCCCCTTCCGCCTTTCTATCCGTGCAGCAAATATTAATTTGCCACATAAATAGAAAGCTCAGCCTGCACCACTTGAAGGCGGGGTAGGACACTAGGTTACTGGCCTGGCCGGTTCCACACATCGTCACATGCGTTCAGCGTGTGGGTCTCCTTCCAGTTAGATACCAGCAACCCTTTTGCAGGCCATATATATATATATATATATATCTGTTGTTGTGAATTGTGTGACTGTTTACTCACCTCTATTAAAAACATTTTCAACAATAAAAATAGGTGTGGTTATTAATATTTAAATATTCTGCAGCTGCTTCTGTTAGGTGTCCACTAACCATCATTAGGAAATGAAAAGCAATAGTATGGCGGGCAGCATCCGACAATAAAATCGCGTTGAACCATACTTGCGCGTTTCAATGAGAAAACCTAGGAAGCCAGTGCGGGAGAAAACCTAGGAAGCCAGTGGGAGAAACTCAGGAAGCTAGTGGAAAACCTAGGCCAGTGAGAAAACCTAGGAAGCCAGTGGCAGAAAAACTAGGGAAATAGTAGGAGAAACCCTGGGAAACTAGTAGAAAAAAAAAGAATTCCTACTCACTAACTGTAAAAATTTACTTGCCAATAGCGAGCGAACACAACCGAAATTTGTCGAGTCCTGTTTATAAGTACAGTTGAACCTTGTTAAGATGAACACCAAGGAGAACAGAAAATCTGTTTGTATTAAGAGTAATTCGTTTTATCTGGAAAGGATATTGTGCTATACACTCTGACGGAACTTCATAAAACGGTTCGTATTAAAAATAATCCGTCTTAAGCGTGTTCGTCTTAACGAGGATCGACCGTATAAAATAGTTATTAATTTGTTATGTTCCAGCATTGTTAGCTATGTATATCAAGCTACATCTGAGTCCTTGAAACGATACGGGGATGAGAAGAATCATTCTCTTCTTTCATTTTTATTCTTTCAGAAACTATCATTTGAAAGCATTCCCATCCTTTTGAATCATTCAAAATTCATGAAATTACCCCCTTTCTCATTCACAAATTCACGGAATATGAAAGATCTTCGCAATACACAAAAAAGGGAAATCCTTCATGAGAATGATTATCGCAACACAAAAATGAAAATCACCATTCAGATAATGATTATCGCAACACGAAAATGGAAATCACCATTCATGATAATGAATATTGCAACACAAAATTTGAAACCATCGTTCGTGATAATGATTATCGCAACACAAAAATGGAAATCATTCACGAGAATGATCATCGCAACACAAAAATGGAAATCATTAATGATAATGATTACAGAAACACAAAAATAGAAATCATCATTCACGATAACGGTTACAGCAACACAAAAATTGAAATCATCATTCATGATAATGAGTATCACAACACAAAAATGGAAATCATCATTCATGAGAGTGATCATCGCAATACAAAAAATGAAAATCATAAGAATAATCATCACAATACAAGAAATGGAAAGTATTCTCAAACTTTCATTTGTAGGACACTTTGAAAGACAGACATTACTTTTCAAAAGCAACTTACTGAGCAAGTTCCCATAGCGTTGTCAGTCGAACAGAACCATCCAAATGAACATGTAATTCAATCTAGAACAAAGTTACATTAAATTTATATAATCGTTAATAATTTTTATATAAAATTGCAATAGTTTCGTCTCAAGTGTGAAGACCATTTTACACGATCATTTTTTACTTAATTTCATGGCTTCGTTCCAGCGTATTGCACTTCATACGTACCATCACTGAGGCCTTGTGTCCTATTTAGACAGTGCTAACTGATTGCCAAGCTCGTAAAGTTTTTTAATAATTACCGCAAATAATAAAGAAATTTCGCCTCAGGGCCCCTTGGGATCCCAGACCCCAGGGTATTTGGCCCTGGCCCTGCACAAAATAGGAGAGCTACGCAGGGCTGTGTCAAAGAATATATGGGTATAGTTCGTTCACGAAAAGTAATTCAATGGTATAGTAAGAAATAACGGAAACTGACATCTCAAACGATCTAGCCGATTACAACAGAAGGGAGGACGCCATTTCAGAACTGCTTTTTAGCGAACGTTTGTCTGCGCCAAAAAACAGTTCTGAAATGAC
>QLNU02005046.1:18407-49232 GCA_006491805.2 Dysdera silvatica | reverse complement strand
ACAAAACAGTAAACATAAAATACGTCTTATCAGAGTAACGTGGAAAGAAACTAGAGGTTTGACTAGGCCCACGTCACCAAAATTATTGCACAAATAATTAAAACAAGTACAAAACATGTAACATACATTGACATAATGACATTAAATACATATAATGTGAAACCATCAGTTCTGAGCAAAAAATAATATGCCTATAGCACATAAGAGTATTCCAACCCATAGAACCCTAGACATTGCCAGTAAGTCATGTATCAAATTAAATAAACTGATTGAAAAGTTTCAAGCACAGGATAAGCAGTCAAACAAATAGGCTGTCAATCTAACTCTAAATACCTTTTATGAAGAAGAGAGTTTAACTTCCTCAGGTAGTCTATTCCACAATAACTATTCAGTTTATTGATTTAGGTAATTCAGTTTATCTGAAAGTATTATCTGAATTTCAATCTATAACAAAATTGTCAGACCCAAACCAACGGGTAAAACACAACCATCCATTTCATAACAACAGTCGGTCCACATGTAGTAGCAAGACCATGAAGGTTAACTCCCGATCGCTTAAAGTTTGGAAAACAGAATTTCAAAACATTTGGGACATTTACGACCTTCGAAAAGCAATTACACATCTATGAAAACATCATAGCAGATACTCTCCTCTACTAGAATTCCACGACCTTTAATGCCTAAAAATTCTGGAAAACAATATTTACATAATATTTCTCATCCAGGCATAACAGCCACAACAAAATTGATATGCTCAAAATATGTTTGGCCAAATATGAAACGAAACATAAAAGAAATGGTTTGCTCATGAATACAATGCCAAAAATTATAAATACAACGACATACAAAATCGCCACTAGGAACATTCAGTCTTCCGGATGCACATTTTTCACAAATCCATATTGACATTGTTGGATCTTTACCATCATCAAATGGACGAATATATGTCCTAACGATGATTGACAGGTTTTCCAGATGGCCTGAAGCAATTCCTATGCCAAACCTGCAAGCATAAATTATTTGTAATGCTATTTTAAAGCACAGGTCTCACGATTCTGCTGCCCTAGCATCATAATGACTGATGAAGATTTGCAAATGCGAACTGCATTATACTGAGAATTTGTTAATATGCTTGGAACTAACAGAATAACGAACACTGCCTACCATCCAATGTGCAATGGAATCATTGAACGTTTCCATAGACAAAATCATCCATCAAAACACATGAAAATATAGGATGGATGGAGATACTCCCAGTAGTTGTCCTCAGCATATATACAGCCATGAAAGATGACATAAATGCATCTTGTGCAGAACTTGTTTATGGAACAACACTAAAATTACCATGTGATATGTTAGGTACATCAGTCATTCCACTTTGTGACGAAATTTTTGTAAATAACCTTAGAAATGTTCCATGCTTCAAGTCAATCTAGTTGCAACGTCAAGACATGGAAACACAAAACATTACGTAAATCCCCTTCTTTAGAAACGTGTTCACACATATTTCTAAGCATCGATAGAATAAAACCTCCATTATCTCAACCTTACATAGAACCACACAAGCTTATAAAATGTAATGAAGAAACGTTATCCACCCATTTAAATGGTTGGAAAACTATTGTGTTAATAGATCGTGCAAAACCAGCCTACATATGGGAGGAATCAATAAACTACAAATGACTTCACCAAATAAAAAGGATGATGAACCGCTGGAATAGTAAACAAAATAGCAACAAACAAAAAAGTTAAAAAGCACATTTCTCCAAATAACTGGCAATATATTTCGAAATTTAACAATAACAAAAATTTATCATACAATTTTTTTTTCCTTCACAAGAATCTGAAGAAAAAACTGTTTCACACACATTCCCTCCAGTGCATTTCAGTCACTGGGGGGGGATACTGTGTAGCGGATAGTATTAGGAGTTGCCAGGACCATGAGCAAATGTAAAAATACTGTAATTTTTTACCACGAGAAACAAGATCATATGTAAGTTTCGTGTTCGAATATAAAAAACAGTTAGTGGTTGTGATTTCTTTTTAAGTTTGATTACCTTTCAATAAAGTGTTAAAACTCTTAAATTGCTGTAATTCTTTATTACCAATGCATTGAAGTGGTGTATTTTAATATCGGTAGCGAAAAAAGGAATCCTAAATCTCTTGTAGTATCCATCCTAACAGTCAACCTTCTGACAACTACCTTATCCTCTACAAGTACTCACATTTTGCAAGGAACGCGATCATGAAAAATGTCGATGTTGAAGAATATATATTAGTGCCATAAATTTAACTCATATTTGAACCTCTGTTTTAATCTGCTTCCTTCAAATTCTGGTAATTTTAAATATTTAGATAATTCAATGCTTCATTGACGTTTACTTTTTAGAAAGCTTGGAACTTCCAGAGCCCATCAAGAATGATACGCTGGAGTTTACGAAATCTAGTGAAGGTAAATAATTTTATTTAAAATTATTTGTTCGTTAATCTTCCCAAACTGCTGTTACGCTTATACGAGCAAACAATTTTTCACTTTTATAGTATATCCTACTATAAACCCTGTGATCATCACAGGGATAACATTTTTGCCTGTGTTTAAAACACCATGGTTTGAATCCAGATTATATAGAAGCAGGGCCCGATTAAGCCAAATTGGGGGCTATAGGCACAGTATCAGATGCACCCCCCCCCTACCCAAACATCTGGTGACCTATTTAAGCTCAAATTCGGGGTGAACTTTCCAAAATAGACCAAGAAGTTAGCTTTCACTTAAAAAGTTTATGGCTTCTGATCGAAAGTGGATTAAAAAACAAATCCATGCAATTTGGGGGGTCCTAGACTTGTGCCTTGCAGGTGTGGTCAGTAATCAGGCCCTGTACAGAAGGCTTTCCCCTCCTTTTCACAAATTCATAATCTAAGGTTTGATTCTCTGGGCAAAATAATTCTACCATACCTTTATAATTTATTCAGAAAACGAAACAGGAACTTTATCTGACGATATATTTCTTTTATGGCCAAGGGACTGAAGGATCTGTAGGTTTCTGATGTTTTTGAGGACAATCTGCATAATAACTGCTTGAATGCCATTACTTTGCATTAAAACCTCTACATTGACCCTATTCTTAATAATAATTCATTTATTCGGTAAACACAGACAATATAAAAAGGACAAAACTGCCTAACACACTCTGTAATAGCCTTGTAAGCAGAACGAACTAAACGATACAGAATTTACATAAACAAGTACTCATCAAGACAACCTCAAATCTCATTTGTGATTTTTTAGAATATGTGAGTTGTGACTATGGGTGCCACTCTTCTGTCCTGAGGATGGAAATCCATCTTTTGAAGCTCTGAAAAACCTGTCCAGCGACTTGGATTTTTTTGTTTTTAATAGGTCTCCCCCTTTTTTTGGGGCATCCTTAGTGTGCACTGAATTTCAGTCTTCACATGAGTGCCTTAGTGGCATCCATGGTCATGACTCTAACCCGTTTGATTTAGCACGGCATAGTTTTCTTTGATCTACCCCTAATTTTAGGGGGAAAAAAAAGTAATTTTAATTGGTACTATTTCTCAAAAGTACTAATCTTCCTAATAATCTTTGTGGGGATAAAAAATTGAATTCCTAGATTGAATTCCTCTGATTAAAGATATATGATTTCCAATTTAAGAGTTAATTTTATATTTTATGTCACATTTTATCTACAGTTTGGTAAATGTCAGAATTTAAAAATGTGAAAGTTTAATGTTAATTTTAATTGGTACTCTTTCTCAAAAGTACTAATCTTCCAACTTAAAGCACATGCACTGGGAAATCATGATTTTTATGTACAGAAATTACAATTATTTTGTTGCCTTCGTTTTAGGTGCAAGCAGAGGTTTTGATATTTCCACTGAAATGACAGTACCTGAAAATTTTACCCCAACAGGTATTATTTTAAAGTTCTACAATTAGCTTTCCATGAGAAGCTATTCTTTTGCCAGTTAGCATTATGTAGTCTGTATAACTGTTACCAAATGTGGCTTATGGATATTTCCACAATGTTTTGCACAAAACCTACAAAACTTTATTGTGAAGAGTTGTCATAGCTTAATTTCAGTAGATGCTCTGTCAGATGGATATTAGATGTTTCAAAACACCTTTGTTTTGTGAAGACCATGAATTGAATTTCTAAATTGAACTCCTCTGATCAAAGATATATGATTTCCAATTTAAGAATTAATTCCATATTTCATGTCACATTTTATGTACAGTTTGGTAAATGTCAGAATTTAAAAATGTGAAAGTTTAATGTTAATTTTAATTGGTACTATTTCTCAAAAGTACTAATCTTCCAACTTAAAGCACCATGTACTGAGAAATCATGATTATTATGTGTAGAAATTACAAGTATTTGGTTGTCTTTGATTTAGGTGCAAGCGAAGATTCTGATCTTTCCACTGAAATGACGGTTCCTGAAAATTTTACACCAACAGGTATTATTTTAAAGTTCCACAATTTGCTTTCCATAAAAAGCTATTCTTTTGCCAGTTGGCATTATGTAGTCTGTATAACTGTTACCAAATGTGGCTTAGGAATATTTTCACAGTGTTTTGCACAAGAACTACCAAAGTTTAATGTGAAGAGTTGTCATAGTTTAATTTCAATAGATGTTCTGGCAGATGGATATTTGATGTTTCAAAAACACCATCTTGTGGGGACAACAAATTGAATTTCTAAGGTGAACTCCCCTGATTAAAGATATATGATTTCCAATTTAAGAGTTAATTTTATATTTTATGTCACATTTTATCTGCAGCTCGGAAAATGTCAAAATTTAAAAATGTGGAAGGTTAATGTCTACAGGAATTTCAGATAGAATCTCGGGGTTATGATGCAACGTGTAGAAGCTGGAAAACCTTGAATTGTCAAGGAATTTGAAATCATCTTTAAGTGTTACGGGTGAGTTGCGGAATTTGATTTTGAAACCTCTTCCCCATTCTTCTCTTGAGAAGCTAAAATTATTGAAATGCAAAAATTAGTTCCTGTTAACAAAATTTTCCCACTTCCCTTTGCAGATGTATTATTTCTTTTGATGGAAATTTATTGGTGCAAAATATGATTAACGACAGCAAATTTCATACCCCGCCAGTCTTTGATCGAGGCAGAGTTCCTCTATTTTGATGGTAAAATACTGAAAAAGTCCAACACATTTAAAAGCTTCACAATTCTGCTCATAGACGACACATCAAGAAGGAAATCGCACATCAAAAGAAATGATCACTCGTTAATTAACGTTAAAATCGTTTTTAAGTCACATTGTTACTGTAATCTTACTTTTTTAATTTCTAGAAACAGCCACCAGGTAGCATGTTTTCACAGAAGGGAATTATGAGTTATGTAAATTAATCTTCCAACTTAAAGCACCATGTACTGGGAAAGCATGATTATTATGTACAGAAATTACAATTATTTTGTTATCTTTGTTTTAGGTACAGGCAAAAAGTCTGATCTTCCTACTGAAATGACCGTACCTCGAAATTTTAACCAAATAGGTATTATTTTAAAATTCTACAATTAGCTTTCCGTGAAAAGCTATTCTTTGCCAGTTGGCATTATGTGGTCTGTATAACTGTTACCAAATGTGGCTTAGGAATATTTTCCCAATGTTTTGCACAAGAACTACCAAACTTTAATGTGAAGAGTTGTCATAGTTTAATTTCAATAAATGTTCTGGCAAATGGATATTAGATGTTTCAAAAACACCTTTGTCTTTTGAGGACAACAAATTGAATTTCTAAATTGAACTCCTCTGATTGAAGATATATGGTTTCTAATTTAAGAGTTAATTTTATATTTTATGTCATCTGATATCTGTCGCTCGGTAAATGGCAGAATTTAAAAATGTGAAACGTTTATGTCTATAGGAATTTCAGATAGAATCTTGGGGTTCTAATGCAATCTGGAGAACCTAGAAAAGCTTGAATTGTCAGGGAATTTTAAATCGTCTCTAAGTGTTAGGGGAAAGTTGCGGAATTTGATTTTGAAACCTCTTCCCCATTCTTCTCTTGAGAAGTTAAAATTGTTAAAATGCAAAAATTAGTTCCTGTTAACAAAATTTGCAAACTTTTCTGTGCAGATGTATTATTTCTCTGGATGGAAATTTATTGGTGCAAAATATGATTAACAACAGCAAATTTCATACCCTGCCAGTATTTGCTTGAGGCAAAATTCCTCTGTTTAGATAGAAAAATACTAAAAAAATACCAACAGATGTTAATTGTGGTACATTTAAAAGGGTCACAATTTTGCCGCTAGACCACGCATCAAGAATGAAATCGTGCATCGAAAGAAATCATCACTCGTTAATTAACGTTAAAATCGTTTTTAAGGCACATTGTTACTGTTGTTTTCATTTTTGTAATTTCTAGAAATCCACCAGATAGCGTGTTTTCACAGAATAGAATTATAAATTACGTAAATTAATTAAATTTATTTAACAGGTAAATTTACTTTTAAATTAACCTGCAAGCCTCCACATGTGCAGATAACGAAAGCAGAAGGTGGAAATGTTCTGAAACATATGTCACAAAATCTTGGTGCAAAATGGTTGCTGTTTTTAAGTTTCATGAGGAAATTTTTCTGAAATTTTAATAAAATGTTGCGAGCTAAAGCTATTCAACATTTTGTAAAACTGCAGGCCCAAGTAAAAATTTAAAAACTTTTGATGTTTCGTAAAATGGCTATTCCTTACTACAAATATCATGATATACTAGCTGATCACGTTTTGTTTGCTGTTTTTTTTCTCAACTGTTTCACAAATCACGGCTGCGTTTCATTTCGTTGTTTTAATCCAAATTTGAAGCAAGTTTCACATACAAAGCTGGACGTAAAAAATAACAGAGAACAGTTTGCATGCAAACATGTACCAAAAGGTGCCATACAACTGATTTTATTCTCCCTCTCGACTGTTCCATAATGATGATGATGGAGAATCCTGGTGCGTTTGGTTCTTTGTGATATATGCTGAGCAGACCCCAGTGGAGGGAAGTGGCTGTCAGAAACATCACATACAAACATGTGAGATGCGTGCCAATGTCAAAAATCCATTAATAATATTAATTTTTAACGAGATGGTGGAAAATTGCTCGTGAAACCATAAGGTGGAGTTAAAATCCGTACAAACTACGGAAAATCCGTAAAAGTTGGCATCTCCATGTAAAAAAAATTTTCACTACTGCCTGCTACATATTCACCTAAGTCTGCTTTTATTTTAGGTGAGAGTGAAGGCATGAACCTTTCAAATCAGAATACAGTACTTGGAATTTTTACCCCAACGGCTATTATTTTAAAGGTCTACAATTGGCCTTCAAAAAAAATCTATTCCCTTACCAATTGGCAATATGCAGTCTATGTAGCAGTTACCAAAATGCGGCTTAAGCATAGATCATGCAGGTGTGACAGGGTGTCTACTCATCTGGAATACCTGGAAAAATTAGGGAAATTTGAAATACAAAGGCCAAAATCAGGGAAATTTGTAATTCATTGTTATAATAAATAACTTATTAAAATAATTTTCCTGAACTGTGCTTTTCATACCACATTACCTACTGAAAAATTTGAAAAACTTGTACTTTTGACTAAACTTCTTACAAAACTTACCATTTTGCACCAAAACTAATATAATTTATATAAAATTATTAAGCTTGTGTATCTTTTAAAAGAAAATGTTTGCCAAATATATAACTGAAACTTGAAAAAAAAAGAGTGTTTGCAGCTAAATTATTTAACCTGTAATTGATTTTGATCATACTAATCCCCTTTCTCTTATATATAGTTATACGCATTTTAAATGAAATAGAAGATGAAGCATCAGCTTTGCGATTATATAGTTAAACTCTTTTATAATGAACTCAAAAAGGGCCAAATGGAAATGTTGCTGTAAATATTTAATTAATGCAAGTTTTTAGTGTAAAGAAATACACTTTTTAATACAGCTTTTGAATTTGTAAATTTACTTTAATTGAGTTATAAATGGCTTTAGGGTTTGCATTAATCGATTTAATGGCCTTGAAACTTATTTTGATTGTTCAAATTTTAGTGCACTGGAAATGCACAAAAATTTGCATCTGGAAATCGATTAAGATTTGGTCTGGAACTCTGGAAAAGTCAGGGAATTTTTAAATTGAATTTGGGTAGACAACCTGGGGTGATTGTGTTTAGTAATTTCAGTAAATTCAGAGAATTTCAACTTTTTTCTTCCGGGATTTCTTTTAGAAAATTACAAGAACTTCCTTTTGTTTCTTATTATTTTTTACATTCCTTTGGAAATCAGTGTCTTTACCTAAAATATTGTGTAACTTCTGGGAGTTTTCTGGTATGTTCAGGGAATCTGGATTGGACATACAATCACCCCTGTTTAGCACTAAATTTATGCACTAAAATTATTTTATGCACTAAAATTACCAAATTTCAATGTGAACATTTTTAATAGCTAAATTTCAATAATTGTTCCAGCAGGTGGATATTGGATGTTTTTAAAAACGTATTTTTCATGTAAAGACTATGAGTTTGTGAGTTAATTTGATAGTTAATTATATTTTATCTACAGTGTGATAAATATCTTAATTTAAAAATCTGAAAATTAATGTCTATTGGAATTTCAGATAGAATCCATATGTACATAAATTTAAAATTCTATTAAAAGAATTCCCTTGAAAAAAATTTCCATAAGAAGAAAATGAGATTTTGAGGAAGTTTGATGTTACACTGTATTCCCCTGCAAAGTATAATTTGAGGGTCATTTTCCCTTTCATTTAAAAGAAATAGAGCATATCAGAAATTAAAAAAATACATTTTTCTACTAATATATCGTTTTTTCCATATTACTCCTCTCAAATGTAAAAATTATTGAAAATCGACTTACGTTAATTTATCTGATAAAAACTGATGTTTTGTGGTGGGCAAAGGATAGCTATTGGGAATTATGAGAATAGTGGTTCAATTGGTGTTGATTACTCTGATCATGCATTTCTCAATCATGAAAATGATTTCTCAATCATGAAAATGATTTCTCAATCATGAAAATGATTTCTCAATCATGAAAATGATTTCTCAATCATGAAATTCTCAATCATGAAATGAAAATTCTCAATCATTCAAAATGAAGTGAAGTTTTGTGCCATTTTAAGAATGCGTCTTTAGAGTTGGATGATGTTCTAAAAAATCATTTCGTGAGTGTGGGCAAGAACATGACTTAAGTTGGTCTTCTCAAAATGATATCATTACAGGATGCAGTAAAGTTATTCTGAAAAAATTTATAAAAAAACAATCACGTGAAATGTTTCAGCATCCTGGTTGATGAATATAAGGTTGTGGGCAAATAACAAAAATTGTATAATATAAAGCGATGTGTGTTCTATCAATGAAAATTTTGTGTTAACCCAATGGGGAAAGTTTCGAGGTTCGCTTAAAAATATCAATATTCTAACCCTCAAAAACTCAAATAAAAATATTAAAAAAGAAAGCAGTAAAATATTAAAAAAAAAAAAAAATAGAGAAAAGAATGAAAGGAAGTTACCTTTTAATGAAGTAGCTGCTCACACTGACGGCCTTGCACTTCGTGGCAGTTATAAAGCCAGGCCTCAAATCTTCCTTCGACTTTTTGAAAAGTGTGTAGAGTAATTTTATGGCCCTCATCCTATATTCTTTGGCACAGCACATTTATATTTTCAGTTGGAAGTTCGTAAACTATTGATTTCAAATGATCCCAAAGTTAAAAATCCAAGTGTGTCACATCTGGGCAACGAGGTTGCCATTCCACAAACAGAATACGAGTTCATTCCACGAACGAATAAATGAGCTGCGTCAAGGAATATGTGATGAGTTTCATAAAATTACTCCACACGTGTTTCAAAAAGTCAGAGAAAGCTTTGAGGCTTGGCTTTATAACTGCCAAAAATTGCAAGACCTTTAGTTTGAGCAGCTACTTCATTAAAAGGTAACTTCTTTTCTTTTTTCTATTTTTTTTTATTTTTTAATATTTTACTGCTTTCTTTTTTAATATTTTTGAGTTTTTAAGGGTTAGAATATTATATGTTTAATCGATACTTGAAACTTTCCCCACTGGGTTAATACGAAATTTAAAATTTTCGCTGATAGAACACACATTGTTTTACATTCTACAATTTTCATCATTTGCCTATTACCTTACTAACATGAGTAAAAGCCAGGAGAATAAAGGTTGATTTTTAGCTTTGGGGACACGTCGTTGGTGCTATATATGGCGTCGTAGCGCCATACTGTATACGTCATTATTTTTTTCGTGATGAGACTTTCAAAATACGCTATTACTCGATGGGGGTTGCCATTTGAAATTTTGGAGTTGCTCCCTGTGGAGCGCATCCCTGGGGATGGGGGTGAGTCACGACACAGGGCAAAAGTTAGTTCCTTTTCAACAAGCAACTCCCCCAAAAGGACATTTATCTACCTGAACCCACCAAAAAAAGCGGGTGGGATGGGGGCTGACTTTTGAATCACTTAGTATGTATAAGAGGTTCAAATTTCTTGGGAAACTGTTGTTCCTGGTGCAACGTAAACGTTGCTGTCCTTTGCATCATAAACCTCACAAAAAATGAAGCATGAATAATAATAAGAGCTCTTACTCTTATCTAATATATTCATCTTTCGGCTGTAACTATTTCCATGGCCATTAGAGTAGCTAGACATTTTTAACTGCTGCTGGACCTTATGTTATGACAATACAGTGTAAATACCCATTTGAAAGTGATATTACATTTACACTTTTTATTTTATGTTACCATAAAAATAGTTCAATGACAATAATTGTGCTCAGTTTATGTGAATAATATACAGAGAAAAAATTCCTTTTTATGGACAAATTGATTGTTCTTATAATTATGTTTATGTCGCCAAACTGAACCCTTTTTCTGTTGCAGTTGAGAGTGGGTGTTCGAACACTTCACTTCAAACAACTCGACCCGGAAACGTTACTCCAACAGTTATTTTAATTAGCAGTATGTAATTATTTGATTATTTTAAATTTAGCTAATCTCGAGACCACACTATCTTACTGGCTGGTCCGTGTTTGCTTTCGTATTGATATGTTGTCATTGGAATTGTAATTGAAAAGGTGTATTAGATATGCTCAGTACAATGAGCCCAATTTTGAATATAGTATTTGTGTTTCCATTCGTTTTAGTTAGTATCTTACTGCTCATTGTAGTCCAGGCAGTGGCAGATTTCGAAGTAGGCACACAAGGCACAGGCCTGGGGACAGCACTTCTCAGGGGGTGGCATTAAAGAGTTAAAAATAAAATTTTCTGAACTGGACAACATTGAAAATATGTTTCTTTTTAGTTATTAATCTCTTTCCCTCGTCCACGATAATATAGGCGACAACTTTAACCTGCCGGCAAATACAAACTACTGAATCGAAAGACAAAGGGATATGACCATATTGTTTACATTACAATATCAGATACTTCGCACCAGAAATGGATGTATCTGGTATCAACACTTGGAAATTGCCATTACTTATTGATGTTAACTTTCTGACTTTGAGAAAAGCCAGTATGGAAATAATCTTCATGTGTTGTTGAAGGTAAACAAAACGATGATCGATGTTGGCATTGGGCTTTCTGTGCAACATGAACTGCCTTTCATATATATCACAGTTACTGTGTGGTTTTGGGCTCCTATTTATCTTGGTAACACCATTGCAATTTTATATTTGTGATGGTGTTTGCTTTTTTGTTTCTTTTACCATGCCGAGCAACAAAAGATCTAGATTAAATGGTTCTAAATATAGAAAACTTGCCAACGAGAAGCGGAAAATGGAGGCAAAAATCCTCAAAACTGTGATGAAAGAAGGTGGTTTTTTTAAACTAACCAAAAAAATAGACAACAAGGTTGTGCCAAAAACTAATGTATATCTAAATTCAGTATACTATGACTAGCCAGGCTGCCCTTTAAAATGGGATAACTATGAGTCTCTTGGGAATAGTGGGACACATTCGCTCAAACAGGGACTGTCTTATCCGAATCACAACATCTAGTTACGTTACTCATCGATAAAATTCTACAGTCGGCCAGTAGGTATGTATAGTTTGTTCACGGAAAGCTATTGTGTTAATAGATCGTGTAGAGCCATCCTACTTACGGGAGGAATCAATAAACTACAAATTTATGTCACTAAATAGAAAGGATAATTAACCTCCAGAACAATAAACAAAATAACAACAAACAAAAAGTTAAAAAGTACATTTCTCCAAATAACTGACAACATATATCGAAATTTGACAATAACAATAACAAAAATTTAGCATACAATTGTTTTCCTTCCCAAAAATCTTAATGAAAAAACTGTTTCACACAAGTTCCTTCCAGTGCATTTCAGTCACTGAGGGGATAATGTGTAGTGGATAGTATTACAAGTTGCCAGGACCACGATCAAATGTAAAAATACTGTAATTTTTTAACACGAGAAGTGAGATCATATATATTTAAGTTTCATGTTCGGATATAAAAAACAGAGAACTAATATTTGTGATTTCCTCTTAAGTTTGATTATCTTTCAATAAAGTGTTATATAACTCTTAAATAGTTCTGACTCTTAGTTACCAAGAAACCCTTAATTAACAAGGCATTGGAGTGATTTATTTTAATATCAGTGGCAAAATAAGAAATCCTAAATCTCTTGTAGTATTCATCCAAACAATCAACCTTCTGACCTTATCCTCTACATTACTCCTATTTTGCAAGGAACGCAATCGGTAAAAAAATTATGGTTATTGTGTAATGTTGTGTTACTGTTGAAAAACATATATTAGTGCCATAAATTTAACTCATATTTGAATCTCTGTTTTAAACTGCTTCCTTCAAATCCTGGTAATCTTAAATATCTAGATAATTCACTGCTTCATTGATATTTACTTTTCAGAAAGCTTCGAACTTCCAGAGCCCAACGAGGATGGTACGCTGCAGTTTACGAAATCTAGTGAAAGTAAATAATTCTATTTAAAATCATTTGTTCATTAATCTTCTCAAATTGTTGTCATTCTTATATGAAAAAACAGTTTTTCACTTTTATAATATATCCCACTATAAGCCCTGTGACTATCACAGTGATAACATTTTTGCCTGTGTTCAAAACACCATGGTTTGAATCCAGATTGTATAGAAGCAGGGTCCGATTAAGACAAATGAGGGCTATAGGCACAGTATCAGATGCCACCTGCATACATTTGGTGACCGATTTAAGCTCCTCAAATTTGGGGTTAACTTTCCAAAATAGACCAAAAAGTTAGCTTTTACTTAAAAATTTTATGGCTTCTGATCGAAAGTGGATTAAAAAAAAATCCATGCAATTTGGGGGTCCGAGGCCTGGGCCTTGCAGGTCTAGTCAGTAATCAGGCCCTGTACAGAAGGCTTTCCCCACTCCTTTTAACAAATTAATAATCTAAGGTTTGATGCTCTGGGCAACATAATTCTACCGTGCCTTTTTAATTTTTTCAGAGAATGAAACAGGAACTTTAATTGACAATATGATATTTCTTTTATGGCCAATGGACTGAAGGATCTGTTGGTTTCTGATGTTTTTGAGGACAATTTGCATAACATCTGCTTGAATGCTATTACATTGCATTAAAACCTCTACATTGACCCTGTTGTTAATAATAATTTATTTACTTAGTAAACAAACACACACAATATAAAATGGGCAAAAATGCCTAACACACTCTGTAATAGCCTTGTAAGCTGAAGAAACTAAACGAAACTAGGAATTTACACGAACAAGTACTCATCAAGGCAACCTCAAATCCCATTTGTGATTTTTTAGAATATGTGAGTTATGACTATGGGTGCCACTCCTCTGTCCTGAGGACGGAATTCCATCTTTTGAAGCTCTGAAAAACCTGTCCAGCTACTTGGATTTTTTTGTTTTTAATAGGTCTCCCATCCCCCTTTTTTTTTGGCATCCTTAGTGTGTATTGAATTTCAGTCTTCACGTGAGTACCTTAGTGGCATCCATGGTTATGACTCTAACCCTCTTGATTTAGCATGGCATATTTTTCTTTGATCTACCCCTAATTTTAGGGAAAAAAGTAATTTTAATTGGTACTATTTCTCAAAAGTACTAATCTTCCAACTTAAAGCACCATGTACTGAGAAATCATGATTATTATGTGTAGAAATTACAAGTATTTGGTTGTCTTTGATTTAGGTGCAAGCGAAGATTCTGATCTTTCCACTGAAATGACGGTTCCTGAAAATTTTACACCAACAGGTATTATTTTAAAGTTCCACAATTTGCTTTCCATAAAAAGCTATTCTTTTGCCAGTTGGCATTATGTAGTCTGTATAACTGTTACCAAATGTGGCTTAGGAATATTTTCACAGTGTTTTGCACAAGAACTACCAAAGTTTAATGTGAAGAGTTGTCATAGTTTAATTTCAATAGATGTTCTGGCAGATGGATATTTGATGTTTCAAAAACACCATCTTGTGGGGACAACAAATTGAATTTCTAAGGTGAACTCCCCTGATTAAAGATATATGATTTCCAATTTAAGAGTTAATTTTATATTTTATGTCACATTTTATCTGCAGCTCGGAAAATGTCAAAATTTAAAAATGTGGAAGGTTAATGTCTACAGGAATTTCAGATAGAATCTCGGGGTTATGATGCAACGTGTAGAAACTGGAAAACCTTGAATTGTCAAGGAATTTGAAATCATCTTTAAGTGTTACGGGAGAGTTGCGGAATTTGATTTTGAAACCTCTTCCCCATTCTTCTCTTGAGAAGCTAAAATTATTGAAATGCAAAAATTAGTTCCTGTTAACAAAATTTTCCCACTTCCCTTTGCAGATGTATTATTTCTTTTGATGGAAATTTATTGGTGCAAAATATGATTAACGACAGCAAATTTCATACCCCGCCAGTCTTTGATCGAGGCAGAGTTCCTCTATTTTGATGGAAAAATACTGAAAAAGTCCAACACATTTAAAAGCTTCACAATTCTGCTCATAGACGACACATCAAGAAGGAAATCGCGCATCAAAAGAAATGATCACTCGTTAACTAACGTTAAAGTCGTTTTTAAGTCACATTGTTACTGTAATCTTACTTTTTTAATTTCTAGAAACAGCCACCAGGTAGCATGTTTTCACAGAAGGGAATTATGAGTTATGTAAATTAATTAAACATTGAATATGTAAATTTACTATTGAATAAATCTGCAAGCCTCTGTGTGTGCAGATAACGAAAGCAGAAGGCGGAAAGGTTCCGAAATATATGTTGTAAAATCTTGGTGCAAAATGGTTGCTATTTTTTAAGTTTCATGGGGAAATTTTTCTGAAATTTTAATACAATGCTGCGAGCTAAAGCTATTCAACATTTTGTAAAACTGCAGGCCCAAGTAAAAATTTAAAAACTTTTGATGCTTCGTAAAATGGCCATTCCTTTCTACAAATATCATGATATACTATCTGATAACTTTTGTCTGCTGTTTTTTTTTTCTCAACTGTTTCACAATCACGGCTGCGTTTCATTTCGTTGTTTTAATCCAAATTCAAAGCAATTTTCACACATAAAGCTAAGAGTAAAACATAACAGAGAACAGTTTGCATGCAAACATGTACCAAAAGGTGCCAAACAACTGATTTTATTCTCCCTCTGTGCAATTCCATAATGATGATGGTGGGGAATCCTGGTGTGTTTGGTTCCTTGTGATATATATGCTGAGCAAACGCCAGTGGAGGGAAGTGGCTTAGTCAGAAGTATCGCGTCCAAACATGGAAGATGAGAGCCATCTGCAAAAAACCATAAATAATATTAATTTTTAAAGGGATGATAGAAAATTGCCTATGAGGATCTTGAACTTTTTCTGTAGTTTTCTTGGTATCGACCGTAAAACCGTAAGTTCGAATTAAAATCCGTACGAACAATGGAAAATCTGTATAAGTTGGCATCTCCGTGTAAAGAAAATTTTCACTATTGCCTGCTACATATTCACATAAGCCTGCTTTTGTTTTAGATGAGAGTGAAGATATGAACCTTTCAAATCAAATTAAAGTACCTGGAAATTTTACCCCAACAGCTATTATTTTAAAGGTCTACAATTGGCCTTCCAAAAACCCATTCCTTTGCAAATTGGCAATATGTAGCCTATGTAACAGTAATCAAAATGCTTCTTAGGCATGCTTCATACAGGGGTGACAGGGTGTCTACTCATCTGGAAAAGTCAGGGAAGTTTTTTCTGACTAGAAAAGTCAGGGAAATTTGAAATTCATTGTTATAATAAATAACTTATTAAAATAATTTACCTGAACTGTGCTTTTCATACCACATTACCTACTGAAAAATTTGAAAAACTGTACTTCTGACTAAACTTCTTCTAAAAGTTACTATTTTGCACCAAAACTAATATAATTTATATAAAATTATTAAGCCTATATATTTTTCAGAAGAAACTGTTTGCCAATATATAATTAAAACACACAAAAAAAAGTGTTTTTAGCTAAATTATTTAATTTGTAATGGATTTTGATTGTATCAATCAACTTTGCCTTATATAGAGTCATACACATTTTAAATAAAATAGAAGATGAAGCATCATGGCCTTGAAATTTATTGTGATTGCGCAAATTTTAGTGCATTGCATGTTGTTTACTGTAATTAGCAACTGGAAATTGATTAAGATTTGGTCTGGAAACCTGGAAAAGTCAGGAAAGTTTGAAATTGAATTTGGGGAGATACCCTGTCATGATTGATGTCGTCCCGTAATTTCCATAAATGCAGGGAATTTTTACTTCCTTCACCTGGGATTTCTTTTAAAAAATTACAGAAACTTCATTTTGTTTCTTATAATGTTTTACATTGCTTTGGAAATCAGTGTCTTTTCCAAAAATATTAACTAACTTCAGGGAATTTTCTGGTATGTTCAGGGAATCTGGTTTGGACATATAATTACCCCTATTCACAGCATTATTCACTAAAATTGCCAAATTTCAATGTGAACAGTTTTAATAGCTAAATTTTAATAATCGTTCCAGCAGATGCATATTTGATGTTTTAAAAAACGTAATTTTCATGTAAAGACTACAAATGGGATTTCCAGTTTGTGAGTTAATTTTATAGTTAATTATATTTTATCTACAGCCTGATAAATACCTTAATTTAAAAATCTGAAAATTAATGTCTATTAGAATTTCAGATAGAATCCATATGTACAAAAATTTCAAATTTTGTTAAAGAAATTCCCATGAAAAAATTTCCATAAGAAGAAAATGAGATTTCAAGGAAGTTTGATGTTACGCTTTGTATTCCCCTGCAAGATATAATTTGAGGGCCATTTTTCTTGTCATTTAAAAGAAAAGAAAATATATCAGAAATACAAAAAGTACATTTTTCTAATAATATATCACCTTTTTCATACTACTCCCCTCAAACGTGAAAATCTTGTTTTGAATGCATGGAAACCGACTGAAAATTTTGTTTCTCCATCACCAATTTTGGAAATCGGTAACTGAAGTTTCAGTACAGTTGGTTCAACAATTGTGAATGGTTTGTCTATTCAAAGAGATGTGGTGGTGCATTTTGCAAATATTGCGTTCTTTTCTCACCATCAGGAGCTGGAAAACAAGGCCTACGTTTGGGAAAACTAGTGAGAGTACAGTACAGTGGTTGGAGATATGCATTAGAAGATTTCAATGAACTCCATTTAATTATCATGCCAAATGTAAGCTTGATTCTGAAAACTTCCTTGCAATCAAGTGTGGCAAGAGAATAACATAATAACTGATATAGATAAAAAGCATAAATGGGAAAATTATTGAAAATCGACTTACGTTAATTTATCTGATAAAAACTGTGATATTTTGTGGTAGGCAAAAGATAACTCTTGGAGATTATTGGGATGGTGGCTCAATTGGCGTTGATTACTCTGAAGAAATCATGCAAAATGAAGTTTTGTGCTGTTTTAAGGACGCGACTTGAGAGTTGGATGATATCCTAAAAAAATCATTTATTGAGTGTCTGTAAAATATGACTTAAGTTGGTTTTCTCAAAATGATATCATTACAGAATGCAGTGAAGTTAATCCGAAAAACTTATAAAAAAAATCAATAACTGGAGATGTTTCAGCATCCTGGTTGATGAAGGTAAGGTCGTTGGCAAATGTAAAAATTGTAGAATGTAAAGCAATGTATGTTCTATCAACAAAAATTTTAAATTTAACCCAGTGGGGAAAGTTTCAAGGTTTGCTTAAAAATGGTCAATATTCTAACCCTTAAGAACTCAAATGAAAATATTAAAAAAAGAAAGCAGTAAAATATTAAAAAATAAAAAATTGAAAAAATAAAGAAAAGAAGTTACCTTTTAATGAAGTAGCTGCTCATACTGTAGGACTTGCACTTCTTGTCAGTTAAAAAGCCGGGCCTCAAATCTTTCTCTGACTTTTTGAAAAGTGTGTAGAGTAATTTTATGGCACTCATCCCATATTCTTTGGCACAGCACATTTATATTTTCAGGTGGCAGTTCGTAAACTACTGATTTTAAATGACCCCAAAGGAAAAAATCCAAGGGCGTCATATCTGGGCTGCGAGGTGGCCATTTCACAAACGAATAAATGTGCTGCGCCAAAAAATATGCGATGAGTGCCATAAAATTACTCCACACACGTTTCAAACAGTCAGAGGAAGCTTTGAAGCCTGGCTTTATAACTGCCAAAAAGTGCATGGCCTTCTGTTTAAGCTGCTACTTCATTAAAAGGTAACTTCTTTCTTTCCTTTTTTCTATTTTTTTTATTTTTTAATATTTTACTGCTTTCTTTTTTTAATACTTTTATTTGAGTTTTTGAGGATTAAAATATTGATATTTTTAAACGATCCTTGAAACTTTACATATTGGATTAATACGAAATTTAAAATTGTTACTGATAGAACACACATTGCTTTACATTCTACAATTTTCGTCGTCTGCTTACGACCTTAATAGCGTTAGCAAAAGCCAGAAGAATAAAGGTTGGTTTTTAAATTTGCGGACATGTCGTTGGTGCTATGGGCGTCATAGCGTCATACAGTAAACATCATTATTTTTTTCAAGACGAGACATTCAAAACAAGGTATTACTCGATGTGGGTTGCCATTTGAAATTTTCGAGTTGCTCCCTGTGGGGCAACCCTGGTGCTGGGGGTCAGTCGCAGCATAGGGCAAGAGCTAGTTCCTTTTCAATAAACAACTCTCCCAAAAGGACGTTTATCTAATAGAACCCAAACAAAAAATTAAGAGTGGGGGGAGGCTGACTTTTGAATCACTCTGTATGTAAAAGAGGATTATACGTATAAGAAGTTTGAATTTCTTGGGGAAACTATTGTTCCTCGTGCAACGGGAATGTTGCTGTGCTTTGCACCATAAACCTCACAAATAAATGAAGCACGAATAATAATAAGCGCTTTTGCTCTTATATATTCATCTTCCGGCGATAACTATTTCCATGGCCATTAGAGTAGCTAGACATTTTTAACTGCTGCTGTACCATATGTTATGACAATCCAGTGTAAATACACATTTGAAAGTGATATTACATTTACACTTTTTATTTTATGTTACCATAAAAATAGTTCAATGACAATAATTGTGCTATGAGCGTCATAGCGCCATACTGTAAACGTCATTATTTTTTTCTCAACAAGACTTTCAAAATAAGGCATTACTTGATGGGGGTTGCCATTTGAAATTTTGGAGTTGGCCCCCGTGGGGCGCCCCCTGGTGCTGAGGGTGAGTCGTGACAAAGTGCAAAAGTTAGTTTTTTTTCAACAAGCAAGTCTCCCAAAATGACGTTTATCTACCTGAACTAACCAAAAAATGAAGCATGAATAATAATAAGAGCTCTTACTCTTATCTAATATATTCATCTTTCGGCTGTAACTATTTCCATGGCCATTAGAGTAGCTAGACATTTTTAACTGCTGCTGGACCTTATGTTATGACAATACAGTGTAAATACCCATTTGAAAGTGATATTACATTTACACTTTTTATTTTATGTTACCATAAAAATAGTTCAATGACAATAATTGTGCTCAGTTTATCTGAATAGTATACAGAGAAAAAATTCCTTTGTATGGATAAACTGATCGTTCCTATAATTACGTTTATGTCGCCAAACTGAACCCTTATACTGTTTCAGGTGAGAGTGAGTTTTTGAACACTTCACTTCAAACAGCTGGACCTGGAAACGTTACTCCAACAGTTATTTTAATTAGCAGTAAGTAATTATTTGATTATTTTAAATTTAGCTAATCTCGAGACCACACTATCTTACTGGCTGCTCCGTGTTTGCTTTCGCATTGATATGTTGTCATTGGAATTGCAATTGAAAAGGTGTATTAGATATGCTCAGTACAATGAGCCCAATTTTGAATATAGTATTTGTGTTTCCATTAGTTTTAGTTAGTATCTTACTGCTCATTGTAGACCAGGCAGTGGCGGTTTTCTAAGTAGGCACACCAGGCACTGGCATGTGGGAGGCACTTCTCATGTGGTGGCATCAAAGAGCTTAAAAATAAAAATTTTCCGAACTGGACAACGTTGAAAATAACGTTTATTTTTAGTTATTGATCTGTTTCCCCCATCAACAATAATATAGGCGACAACTTTAACCTGCCCGCAAATACAAACTGCAGAATCGAAAGACAAAGGGATATAACCATATTGTTTACATTACAGTATCAGATACTTCCCACCAGATATGGATGTATCTGGTATCAACACTTGGAAATTGCCATTACTTATTGATGTTAACTTTCTGACTTTAAGAAAAGCCGGTATGGAAATATTTTGCAGGCGTGGGTGAAGGTAAACAAAACGATGGTCGATGTTGGCATTGGGCTTTCTGTGCAACATGAACTGCCTTTCATATATATCACAGTTACTGTGTGGTTTTGGGATCCTATTTATCTTGGTAACACCATTACAATTTTATATTTGTGATGGTGCTTGCTTTTTTGTTTCTTTTACCATGCCAGTCAACAAAATATCTAGATTGAGTGGTTCTAAAGATAGGAAACTTGCCGACAGAAGCGGGAAAAGCATGCAAAAATCCTCAAAACTGCTATAAAAATAGGTTGTTTTTTCAAACTAACCAAAAAAAATAGACAACGAGGTTGCGCCTAAAACTGATGTGCATCTAGATTCAGTGCGCTATGACTAGCCAGACTGCCCTTTAAAATGGGATAATTATTAGTTTCTTAGGGTAGTGGGACACATTTGCTCAAAGGACTGTCTTATCCGAATCGGAACATATAGTTACCTTATGCATTGACAAAATTCTACGGTCGGCCACTAGGTAAGTATAGTTTGTTCTTGGAAAGTTTGCATCCAAATGCCATTAGTGGAAGTAGCAGATGGGTTGTTCCATTGCGGTAGAGGGAAGGGCATTTTGGGGTAAGCTTGGGGGGGCTTTTTGGGGTTTTTCGTGCGCAAAACCAGTTACACCAAGATTCCCTTCCCTCTAATGCAATGGAACAACCTGTCTGCTACTTCAGCTATCAGGACCTGGAAGCCAACTTTCTGCAAAAGAACTGTAGATAGAATTTAAAAAAAAAAGAGTTCGTAGCCCTTTAACATTTTGCACGATAGGCACTTGCCCAGCATGCCCGTTTATAAATCCGAGCCTGACACACTTTTTATATATATATTATATATACTTGTAGTAAACAAATGAATAATGGAAAAACTTGAACTGATAAAGAAAAAGAAAATTGATGTATGTATGCATACATGTATTTTCCCCAAGTATGCGAAATATAATATCAGAGGTTCCAGGATTCCATACTAAAACTAATGTGGATTCAAAAAATGTCTCGAATTCACGAAGTCGGAGATTATGGTAGCAATAATTTTGAGTTGTATCTTATTAATTTGAATAATTATATGAAAAATAGCCGTTACATACGAAACGCTAAGAGTATGATATACTTTCTTTTTTACAAATATTCTTTTCTTTGTAAAGATGAGAAGGGGGAGGCAGTACAGGCTGTGCCTAAGGGCGGCAATTTTATAAATCCGCATTGAGTCCAGGGTTTAGTTCTCTAGGCTTTAAGAGGTTCGGATTCCTCAGAAATTTATAAGTCCTGAAGTTTGATTCTTCGGAAAACAGTAGGTCCCTGCACAACATCACCATTGTAGTCTTTGAGCCATAAAACCACAAACAAACAAATAGTTAGTATCTGACATTCGTTTGCTTAAATATCGTACCACCACTATTCGACTTTATGTATGCTAGCATGAAACAGAACTTACTTAATTTCAATAGATGCACACGTTTATGTTTAGATGGATGTTCTGGTAGATCGGAATTAGGAGCTTGAGAAATGGTTGTGATATATGTACCACAGATGGAATTTTTAAATCTCACCCGTTGGATTGAAGTTATATGATTTTAATTTTTTAGTTAATTTTATGTAAAATTGTATTTTATCTGCAGTTTGACATATGTCCTAGTTTTAATATCTAGAAATATATTGCCTATTGAAGTTTCTTTAGTTGAATTGTTATTTTTTTTTATTATAAATCATTTTAGACTTCTACTGATCCTGTAGTAGTGCAATGATAACACCTTCACCCAGTCTGCCATTTACCCATATTGGGCTTTTTTATGATGGGAAAAAAAACCACTTGCCAAATAACTGTTCACCGTAATACAAGAGTTAGATTAATTGCCGTAAGCTTCAGGATTTTCAAATGTCCTTTTAAAACTGTAGCACTCCAGACAGCATGACCTTTGCTATTCCTCAACCATAAAATGCAAACTAACAAAAGAGCTTAACTTTTTATGTATATATTTTGTTAAAGTTTTAGTCAGCATTTCCTGAGATAAAGTTTTACATTCTTTCCAGTATCCAGCACAAGCATTTCTGGAGCGTCATCAGATACCGGGAATGTTACTACTCTGACTGAAGAAGTTACAAATACGAGTGATATAAATAAAGGTACCTGATCCTGGTTTGAGAGGCTTCATTCTCACATTAATAACGAAATCAGTTTGTTTGGCACAGAATTGCCTTTGCAGTTTTTTGGTGATAAAAATAAAACCAACCAACGTTAAAAGTTAAAGATCTTTTTTTAAATGTGATTAGGGCTTTCCAACCTGTAGCTGACAAAATGATATAAGAGAAAATTATTTACGTATTTCTTTTAATTCCTTATTTTGCGATTTCTTTTCTGGTTGGACTTTGTATACTATTTGAAAATTTCCTTATAATAATTACTCCAAATTGTAAAGATAATGCTCTCCTTAATGTGTGCTTTTCCATTCTTCATAGTTTTTTCAGGACTTTATACTCAAAATATGTTCCTTTCTACAATATGAATCTGTAAAATACATATTTGGTCAAGGAAAACTGTTTAAAAGTAACAGCCTGGACAAATTTAACAGACTGTTGTTGTTTTTTGCAAAAATGATGCATAGAACTTTTGAATTTTTGTCTGTAAAGTTTATCATACCTCTGTAGCACCATTCGTCACATGTGGTATAAATTTCATTCCTGTCTGACCTTTCTTTTCTGGTGTTGCAATTTTCATAAACATGAATGTATATTATTATATGCCTTTAATGAGTATTTATATGTATTATATTCTTTTATTTATTATTTAAGTACTGTGTACTCTCATAAACTTCATTCAATAAAATTTCTTCTTTTTACGACTCCAACTCCAGTCCTTGCTCCTCAAGCACTCGACTGTTTTCCTCAACCTAGCCATTGTTTAGCAAGCAAATTAATAACTTAATTAAAAATTAAAGAAGGTAAGCCTACCCTTACCAAGCGAAAAGGCAGAATTACAACCCAGGCATAGAGTCCTATTGAAAGCTCAATTAACATCTTAAAACATTTTAACTAAAAAGAGAGTTAACATCTCAGTAATCAGGGTTAAATAGCTCTCGCTTTCATTATTCAATCATGCTACAGTACTGACTGGAGACTGACATCTCTCAGTCTCCAACACCTTCTTACAATATCCAATAACTAAAGTAACTCAGCTGGCCATGATTCTGACTTTATGATGCACACTATGGCATACTGTGGGATATACATAAGAGCGGGAGTTCGTTGCAAAAATCTAGTGAGACAGGAGTTAAGCTAATTTATCAAAATGCATTAACCTACATATTTACTCAGTGGAGCCTTACATGGGATAGACTTAGGCCCATTTGTTATGTTAGGCTGGGCCTAAACCTAGTCCAGGCATGCCACAAAAATAGCTAAGCCCATGCATACTGAATGCGTTTGTGCGAGCCTGCTTAGCAGGTCTGCACTTTGCCGCCTTAAAATGCCCAGGCCCACACAAGCCTGTCCAGCCAAACTTGAACTCCATACAGGTCATGAGCAACTCCATCCCATTGCAATCCACTCAATTCTAACCAATCACTTCTTAAAATTGGTCAGATATATACTGTTTTCATGGGGAGAGTATGTGCATCAAAAATTACTTTGCTGACTTAAGCCTTTTTTTTTTAGGTGGGAGTGAAGTTACAGGTCTTTCACCTCAAACATCGGTACCTAGAAACTTTACAACAACAGGTATTGTTTTATGTTGATGAATAGCTTTCCACAAAACTCGCTTTCTTTATGAGCTGGCAGTATTTGTGTTTAAATTATGAGAAAATAACATTGAGAAAGGAAATCATCGCATTTCTTAAATATTTAATTTTTTTCTAGATAGTAGTTATACTGACAATTGCATTCATTTTATCAAACTAAACTCTTTTTCCGTTCTAGACGAGAGCGTGTTTACAAATATATCTGTTCAAACAACAGTTCCTGGTAATGTAACTCTAACAGGTATTTTAATTTTCAGTAGGGTATTATTTGATTAGTTTAAATTTAGCTTTTCCTTGACACTGAGCAATTTTACTGTCTGCTTCATGTTTGCTTTCATTGCCATATATAGCCATTAGAATTGTTGGTAATATGATAGAGTGGACATTCTCATGATTTTATTTAAACAGTAATTTTATTTATTTTTACCATTTAACAATTTTTTGTCAGGATTTTGTGCTTTTGTTAAACACAGGTTTGACTATATCTTTAAACGCTTACATGCAATCTTTTAAACCTTTGAATACAGTCTTTGAAATTGAAGCGATATGTACCCTTTTCATGGAAAGAGTGCATCTATAGAAAATTAAGGTTACTTTGCTGACTAAAGCATGTCTTTGTTTCAGGTGAGAGCAACGATATGAGTCTCTCATTTCAAATGACAGTACCTGGAAACTTCACCCCAACAGGGCCTTTATTTTTCACCAGATATTATTTTCTAAGCTTACCATTACCTTTCCATGAAACTTTATTTTACTTAGTAAGGTTTTATTCCTGTAAGGTTTTCCCTGCTTTCCAATGGTGCAAAATTCGTATTATTTAAAAAAAAAAAAACTGTTTCAAGCTAACAGTTCAGACAAAATGAATTCGTCTTTCATTTGGCGCAGTACAATCCATATGCTCCTGCGCTGCAAAAAATTCAAGAAAAGAAACGAATCCATCTTATGTGGCACAGAATTTCATTTGCTCAGCTGTTCCATAAAACTTCAACCAACTAAACTAATAAAGGAATTATTTTTTATAAAAATAATATATAAATTTTGTTTTGCATGAACATACATGCACCAATGTAATTTGTATATCAAATTTTCATTTATATTTACATTACGTATATTTGCAATTATATTATGCTGTCATAACTATCTGGAATTATTCACGAAGCCATTAATTTAATGAATTTTCCATGTCATAAAGTTTTTCTACAGGATCTGTAAGTCTGTTAGACTATATCTTTATGTACTTCTATTTACACATGCTAATGATTGCCTTCTGCTTCATAATTTAAGGGGGTGGCCACAGGGGTCATGACCCCCAAAATATATTTTTTCACTGTAAAAAATTCCAACTTTCATGATAAATGAAGGGTGTTATTCCAAGACCATGGCAAATTCTGTCCTTAACCCCACGGATTTATTTTAATATCGATAGGGAAATAAGAAATCCTAAATCTCTTCTAGTATCCATCCAAACAATCAACCTTTTGACAACTACCTTATCCTCTACAATGATGAACTGGACCATTACACTATAAATTAATCTGATCTACAAAGTGATCAACTGGATCTCCTTAAAGATGTTCTGCTAACTCGAAAAGTCGAAGCCAAAGAAAATGTCTAACGAAGTAACTGCAGTACAAATCCCGATCTATAATATTGGATCCTGTTCTTAGGTTTATAATGTGCAAAAGCAGTTTTACTTTAGCAACCCCATAGCCAATAACTGAACCAATGACTAAGTATGACTGTGTCTTTTCTCCATTTGAAGAAATTGAAGGAAACCATTTGAATGACTTCACAATATGAAAAGATTAGCAGAAACATCAAACGTTCCTGACAAATTAATGTTAGAGCTATTTTTGCAAGGTTTACAAACCTCCACCCAAACAATTTTAGCTGCAGTAACAAATTTGTCTTTAAACAAAGCAGCTGAAATCGCCGATAGAATTTTGGAAATCTCTTCATCTTCCATCGAAACTTTTCCTATAACAAACAAAGAGAATTCACTGCAAAAGCTTGATCAGGAAATAGAAAAAATAAATTGGCGAATAAATCAACTCCCGTTTGCTCGTAATCAGTCACCAAATCACAACAATGGGCAGCAATTGAACAGATATATAAACAGATCAAGAATCAAATCAAGGATATGGAAACCTAATATATGCTGCTACCATCAAAGATATGGGAAGAATTGCAGAACCGAAAAATGTGTTCAATCGTGTAGTTTCCATTAAAACGAAAACGGCGAAGAATAGAGGCAATATGTTCTTTGCCTCAAACATCACAATGACTGTTCATTAAAGACCAAACAACAAACACATAATTTTTGGTCAATACAGGTTTAGATGTGTCATTGTTGTCAGCAAACAACGTTCAAAAACGTAACCCACCGCAACAAAAACTTTCCATAGTAAACTCTTACGAAATTCATGTTTACTGTCAAAAAACACTTTCCTTGGATTTTAAACTGCGCAGAACTTTCACGTTGAATTTTCTTGTCGCCAATGTAACAGTGACAATTCTAGGAGCAGATTTTCTCTGTTATTATGAATTGATCCCTTATCTGCGCAATAAATGCCTAAAAGATTTGAAGACAAAATTTCAAACAAAGGCAAACCTTAAAACAACGGTATTACATCCAGCTTAATCCGTAACCGGTATTTATTTTATTTCAGAACAAATTTTGACAAGAACACATAGAGTAAAGGACAAAACAGTAAACATAAAATACGTCTTATCAGAGTAACGTGGAAAGAAACTAGAGGTTTGACTAGGCCCACGTCACCAAAATTATTGCACAAATAATTAAAACAAGTACAAAACATGTAACATACATTGACATAATGACATTAAATACATATAATGTGAAACCATCAGTTCTGAGCAAAAAATAATATGCCTATAGCACATAAGAGTATTCCAACCCATAGAACCCTAGACATTGCCAGTAAGTCATGTATCAAATTAAATAAACTGATTGAAAAGTTTCAAGCACAGGATAAGCAGTCAAACAAATAGGCTGTCAATCTAACTCTAAATACCTTTTATGAAGAAGAGAGTTTAACTTCCTCAGGTAGTCTATTCCACAATAACTATTCAGTTTATTGATTTAGGTAATTCAGTTTATCTGAAAGTATTATCTGAATTTCAATCTATAACAAAATTGTCAGACCCAAACCAACGGGTAAAACACAACCATCCATTTCATAACAACAGTCGGTCCACATGTAGTAGCAAGACCATGAAGGTTAACTCCCGATCGCTTAAAGTTTGGAAAACAGAATTTCAAAACATTTGGGACATTTACGACCTTCGAAAAGCAATTACACATCTATGAAAACATCATAGCAGATACTCTCCTCTACTAGAATTCCACGACCTTTAATGCCTAAAAATTCTGGAAAACAATATTTACATAATATTTCTCATCCAGGCATAACAGCCACAACAAAATTGATATGCTCAAAATATGTTTGGCCAAATATGAAACGAAACATAAAAGAAATGGTTTGCTCATGAATACAATGCCAAAAATTATAAATACAACGACATACAAAATCGCCACTAGGAACATTCAGTCTTCCGGATGCACATTTTTCACAAATCCATATTGACATTGTTGGATCTTTACCATCATCAAATGGACGAATATATGTCCTAACGATGATTGACAGGTTTTCCAGATGGCCTGAAGCAATTCCTATGCCAAACCTGCAAGCATAAATTATTTGTAATGCTATTTTAAAGCACAGGTCTCACGATTCTGCTGCCCTAGCATCATAATGACTGATGAAGATTTGCAAATGCGAACTGCATTATACTGAGAATTTGTTAATATGCTTGGAACTAACAGAATAACGAACACTGCCTACCATCCAATGTGCAATGGAATCATTGAACGTTTCCATAGACAAAATCATCCATCAAAACACATGAAAATATAGGATGGATGGAGATACTCCCAGTAGTTGTCCTCAGCATATATACAGCCATGAAAGATGACATAAATGCATCTTGTGCAGAACTTGTTTATGGAACAACACTAAAATTACCATGTGATATGTTAGGTACATCAGTCATTCCACTTTGTGACGAAATTTTTGTAAATAACCTTAGAAATGTTCCATGCTTCAAGTCAATCTAGTTGCAACGTCAAGACATGGAAACACAAAACATTACGTAAATCCCCTTCTTTAGAAACGTGTTCACACATATTTCTAAGCATCGATAGAATAAAACCTCCATTATCTCAACCTTACATAGAACCACACAAGCTTATAAAATGTAATGAAGAAACGTTATCCACCCATTTAAATGGTTGGAAAACTATTGTGTTAATAGATCGTGCAAAACCAGCCTACATATGGGAGGAATCAATAAACTACAAATGACTTCACCAAATAAAAAGGATGATGAACCGCTGGAATAGTAAACAAAATAGCAACAAACAAAAAAGTTAAAAAGCACATTTCTCCAAATAACTGGCAATATATTTCGAAATTTAACAATAACAAAAATTTATCATACAATTTTTTTTTCCTTCACAAGAATCTGAAGAAAAAACTGTTTCACACACATTCCCTCCAGTGCATTTCAGTCACTGGGGGGGGATACTGTGTAGCGGATAGTATTAGGAGTTGCCAGGACCATGAGCAAATGTAAAAATACTGTAATTTTTTACCACGAGAAACAAGATCATATGTAAGTTTCGTGTTCGAATATAAAAAACAGTTAGTGGTTGTGATTTCTTTTTAAGTTTGATTACCTTTCAATAAAGTGTTAAAACTCTTAAATTGCTGTAATTCTTTATTACCAATGCATTGAAGTGGTGTATTTTAATATCGGTAGCGAAAAAAGGAATCCTAAATCTCTTGTAGTATCCATCCTAACAGTCAACCTTCTGACAACTACCTTATCCTCTACAAGTACTCACATTTTGCAAGGAACGCGATCATGAAAAATGTCGATGTTGAAGAATATATATTAGTGCCATAAATTTAACTCATATTTGAACCTCTGTTTTAATCTGCTTCCTTCAAATTCTGGTAATTTTAAATATTTAGATAATTCAATGCTTCATTGACGTTTACTTTTTAGAAAGCTTGGAACTTCCAGAGCCCATCAAGAATGATACGCTGGAGTTTACGAAATCTAGTGAAGGTAAATAATTTTATTTAAAATTATTTGTTCGTTAATCTTCCCAAACTGCTGTTACGCTTATACGAGCAAACAATTTTTCACTTTTATAGTATATCCTACTATAAACCCTGTGATCATCACAGGGATAACATTTTTGCCTGTGTTTAAAACACCATGGTTTGAATCCAGATTATATAGAAGCAAGGTCCATTAATAAATTAGCTATTATAGTCACAGTATCAGATGCCCCCACCCCGCCCAAACATCTGGTGACCTATTTAAGCTCAAATTCGGGGTGAACTTTCCAAAATAGACCAAGAAGTTAGCTTTCACTTAAAAAGTTTATGGCTTCTGATCGAAAGTGGATTAAAAAACAAATCCATGCAATTTGGGGGGTCCTAGACTTGTGCCTTGCAGGTGTGGTCAGTAATCAGGCCCTGTACAGAAGGCTTTCCCCTCCTTTTCACAAATTCATAATCTAAGGTTTGATTCTCTGGGCAAAATAATTCTACCATACCTTTATAATTTATTCAGAAAACGAAACAGGAACTTTATCTGACGATATATTTCTTTTATGGCCAAGGGACTGAAGGATCTGTAGGTTTCTGATGTTTTTGAGGACAATCTGCATAATAACTGCTTGAATGCCATTACTTTGCATTAAAACCTCTACATTGACCCTATTCTTAATAATAATTCATTTATTCGGTAAACACAGACAATATAAAAAGGACAAAACTGCCTAACACACTCTGTAATAGCCTTGTAAGCAGAACGAACTAAACGATACAGAATTTACATAAACAAGTACTCATCAAGACAACCTCAAATCTCATTTGTGATTTTTTAGAATATGTGAGTTGTGACTATGGGTGCCACTCTTCTGTCCTGAGGATGGAAATCCATCTTTTGAAGCTCTGAAAAACCTGTCCAGCGACTTGGATTTTTTTGTTTTTAATAGGTCTCCCCCTTTTTTTGGGGCATCCTTAGTGTGCACTGAATTTCAGTCTTCACATGAGTGCCTTAGTGGCATCCATGGTCATGACTCTAACCCGTTTGATTTAGCACGGCATAGTTTTCTTTGATC